>RJWJ010047559.1:0-10927 GCA_004363605.1 Indri indri | reverse complement strand
GTTCTCCGCTTCCTTACGCTTGTCTAAGGTAGTCATTTATCAGCCCTGCCAGATTCTATCGAGCTGATTGAGCGGCAAAGTGGGAGGGTGGTCAGGTCACGATGTGATTGTTATAAACTCAAGGCTGACACATCTGACCTACCTAGGATCGAAGGGCTGTGTACTCAAAGCTCCTCTGAGTCTTCAGCTAGTAAAAGTCATCATGATCTCTGTGAACCTGACATGCGCTGTTCAGAATTTTTGTCTTCACAAACTCTCACTTAATTTGGGTGGAAGAAAACCAGGAGCTTTAGACTCAAATGTAGGTTTGAATCTCGGTGTCACCCGTCACTGGCTCTGCAGCCTTAGACAGGGCGTATTTAAGCTCTCGGAGCCTCAGTTTCCCATCTGTAACAATGGGCTTAGCTCACAGTATTATTATAGCAATTAAATGAGATGATATAAGCAAATCACTTACACAAAGTCTGGTTTAGAGGTGCTCAAAAATTTTACTTTCCTCTCATGTTTAGCTTCCTTATCTACCAAAGCACACACTTCGTGACCATTTTTATTCAAGCTCCTGATCCCCGGGATCTTGCTTAACCATGAGAAGAGTTAGCAGGAGCATGAATAACTTTATTGGTGCTCACAAACTTCTCTACTCCTTGTAGCTCCCTGTCATCATGGAGCCCTCTCCAAACCTTCTGCCAGGTTGTGTCACACTCAGAGCGTGATGTTTGAAGTGCCATATTGGTTTGGGAAGTGGTAGGTTCAAAGTAATGAACTGGAAGGGCAGGGGGTGGGTGGGGGGAGGCATGAAATACGAGGGTGTATGAGACATTGGGGGATCAGTAGAGGCTGCGGTGAAAAGCTGCAGAACTGCTGACGTCCAGGGAATGGAAAGTAGGCCTCCTAAAGGGGCTGGACAGGGGGTGTTGGAGAGATCTGCCTGGCGCACAAGAAGCCCTCAATAAATATTGGTCAAAGAACGAATCTGGAGGATTGGGGAAGGACTGGGCGAATGGGCAAACCAGTGTTGGTCTCAGGGGGCTTAGAAGGACTGGGTTCTTGCTACAATGCCACTTGTCAGAGAGGACCTCCATGACCGACGATACAGGACAGCACCCCATCCGTCCTCTCGGCCTCCTGCCTGCCTGGATTTCCTGCAATGCTTAGTATCGTATTGCATGTTTATTGTACTCTATTTGTTTATGGTTTGTCTCATCCCCTAGCATATAAACCCCACAAGGGCAGGGCTGTTGTCTCTTTTGTTCTCTCCTGCATCTCCGGTGATTAGAACCAAGCTGCTCCTGAAGCAGTAAAGTGTATTTAAATCAATGATTGAAGACAAGAGCCCTTACAAGGATGGGCGGGGATGTCAGGGCCTGAGAGGAAGTCCTGCAGTGGTTCTCAAACTGCAGATGCCTTGGACTCACCTGGGGCTGGGTTAAAATGCAGATTTTAACCCTGGCCTTGCTCCTGACCCATTGAATCAGAGTCTCCAGGGTGGAGCATGGGGGTCTGCACTTATCAGCTGCCCAGGTGGCTTGGGTGCAGATGTTTTGAGGACCCTATTCAGAAATACTGGACTTGCCTTATGGAAACCGATGGATTCCCCAGTGATCTCTCCCTTCTGGAGTGGACTTCTTTCCGTGTATCTCAGAATTACTTTGCAACATCCAAGTACTGGATCTGAAAGCTCTTCACAGCTTTATATATCATCTTGGTGAAGCTCACCCAGAATAACTTGATGAAAAGGAAGAGATAACTTTCTTTAAACTGCTCCATCCAAAAATGATGCTCCAAGCACAATTCACAATTGCAAAGATGTGGAAACAACCCAAGTGCCCATCCATACATGAGTGGATTAGGCCGGGTGAGGTGGCTCACACCTGTAATCCTAGCACTCTGGGAGGCTGAGGTGGGAAGATTGCTTGAGGTCAGGAGTTCGACACCAGTTTGAGCAAGAGTGAAACCCCCGTCTCTACTAAAAATAGAAAAAATTAGCTGGGCGTGGTGGCGCAGGCCTGTAGTCCCAGCTACTTGGGAGGCTGAGGCAGGAGGATCACTTGAGGCCAGGACTTTGAGGTTGCTGTGAGCTAGGCTGATGCCATGGCACTCGGCACTCTAGCCCAGGCAACAGAGCAAGACTCTGTCTCAAAAAAACAAACAACAGCAACAACAACAACAAAAAAACCAAAACAAAAAAACAAAAACGTGAGTGGATTAGTAAAATGTGGTATATATATATACCATGGAGCACTACTCAGCCATTAAAAAAATAGTGATCTAGCATCTTTTGTTAACAACCTGGATGGAACTGCAGATCATTCTTCTAAGTGAAGTATTGCAAGAATGGAAAAACAACACCATGTGTACTCACTATTAAACTGGAACTAATTGATCAACACTTACATGCACATATTAAATAAAACTCAATGGAAATGAAGTAGGTGGGAGGGGGGAGGAGGGGATGGGTAAATTCACACCTAACGGGTACAATGCACACTAACTGGGTGAAGGGCACACTTATAACTTTGCCTCAAATTGTACAAAAGCAAATTATGTAACCAAAATGTGTGCACCCCCGTAATATTCTAAAATAAAAAAACGAACTGACAGAAAAACCCCCTAAAAAATAAAAATAATGCTCCAGGTCTCCCAAACACTCCTTCCTAAATGTTCTACTTCCTTGCACGCTATATACAAATACTTATTTGTTTATTTTTACCTTTGGCCCTTCACTGTTTATTACCTAGGAGTCTCTGGTGTCTTATTTCTAAATCATCCTCTGTGTTTGAATTGCTCATTTTAGAGAGTAACCCCCCGGGGCCAAGGATTACTACTTCTATTTTCCATCTTCTCTGAGTGCCACCTGTTCAAGAGCATGTTCCGTTGATGCTCTTAACTCGTTGACCAATTAGTAGCCCCAGCTGGGCACCGAGTAAGTGCTGGAAACATGGAAACGACGACACATGCAGTGGTGATAATTACAGCTTGTTGCAAATACAGCCTCCAAGTCCCTCCCTCGGAAGATGGAAGCACAGTGTAAGGGAAGAGGAATTTTTCTACTGCTATGTAACTTTGACTTTCTCTCCCCTACCCTTTTGCTTTCTTTCCTATTCATCAACATCATCGGGCCCAAAGGAATGTATTCATTCGGTCTCAAGCAGTCTGCACCCTCAGTGTGAACGTCTAGCTGGATGCAGAGATGGGATGGTGCAGGGAGAACAAAACGGTGAGCTGACGCTTTTGCTGTTGCTGGCTCATCTTACGTTTAAAGCAAAAGTTGGCAGGACAGATGGCTCTTGTCCTCTGGATTTGCGGGAATGTTATTTCACTCCTGTGCCCATCGCTGATGATAAAAGCAGTGGTGGAAGAGTGAAAGCTAGGACCGCCACGCCTGGCTGGTACCTGGTACTGGTGGTGGCGGCAATGGTAATGATGCGCATGTGTACACGTGTGCGTGCGCACGCGTGTGTGTGTCTGTGCATGTGTGTTGCAGCAAAGAGTCTCATCTTTTATTAAATTGCTTCTGACAGTTCTTCCGTCCTTCCTTTCAGCCCCACTCCAAAAATCCTCCCAGCTTTCTCTTTTCTGCTCTCCAGAACCCTTGCTTTGGATATTAGAAGCCTACTTGGATCCCTTTCCCTTGCAAATGCTTGCTGCATCCCATAGACTGGAACTCTGTTGCTTCTCTCACCAGCATCTCTCGTTCCCATTCTCTTTGCTACCATGGTAATTCCAATTCCTCCCTCTGTACCACTCCCCATTCATCCTACATACCATTGACAGTTCAGACTTTCTGAATCAACAGCTTGGTTTTAGTGGCTCCCACTGAAAATATGTACGAACTCATCAGCCTCATTGTCAAGACCTTCCACAAGGAAACTCCAACCTATCTGGCTGAGCTAATCCCCTCTACGCCGGCAACTTCCTGCTTCTAGGTATTTGCTCAGGCTGCCTCTATGTCCAACAATGCCCTCCTTTAGTCTCTTGTGTCTGCAGAAGTCTCGTTCATTATTCGAGGCCTCATGAAGGGCTCATAAATTGGCCCTTCAGTTTAGCAAGACTGAGCTGAGTGTCGTGGGCACAGTGTAGGTGCTAGGGAATACGGTAGTAATAAGGTGTGGCCCCTGCTCTCTGGGGAGTTCCAGATCTAACAGGGGAGGGGGATGGAGGGGCAGATCATCCAATAAAGTTGATAGTTTGCAGAATTTAGATTCATGTAGAAGTACAGAGAAGGGTCCCTGACTCAGAGCTCTTTTGTGGGAGACGGATGGGCGGGGCGGGGATGGTGGGGGGGGCAGGGAAATTGATGAAGAGGAAGCGATACTTGGGCTGAGCTTTAAGGGGTGAGCAAAAGTTAGGTGAAGATTGGGGGGCAGGGCATGAGCCAAAGAAGGAGGTGGAACCAATATGAGGGGCTGTGATACCGAGCGGCCACAGCTCCATGGAGAGGCACAGCCCGTTGCTCAGTTGCATGGGATGTCCCTGCACAGGCTGTATGGAAATGCCGTGCCCCAGAACAGTCACTGAAGAGAGGAGGGAAGAGGAATTTTTCCACAGTTTCCTCCTGACTCTCGACTCTTGTCGATCAAAGATTATTCCATGAGGGCTTAAGTCTCCACACTTAGGCTAGTCTTTCTGGGAAACTGCTGGGGAGGGCAGATCCCAGGCTCTGTGGCACGGTGCTTCAGCCAAGTCTCGATTTGCTGGGCAGAGCAGAGTCTCCATGGGTCCTACGGGGTCATGAACTTGGGCGCCAGGGGGCTATGGCTCCTGCCATGGCGAGTACAATGAAGGTTGTGCCTGGCCCCAGCCTCACTGCAGGGGAAGCAAGAAAGCCAGCACTGGGACAGTGGAGGCTTTGGCTATGGTGTCTGGGCTTTGTGAGAGGGGGAGCATCGACTGTGAGTGATACAGTCCACCCCTTGAACTTCTCAGCTGTACTTACGACTTCCCATGATATCCGGCTTCCATGCTATAATATCTGGCCTCAATTTTTGGAAAACAAGGCTACTACATGAAGGGCAATATCAGGATCAGAGAGATTAGCTAGGAGGCTACTGCAATGGTCTTAGCAAGAGATGAGGATCATCTCAACTGGGACAGTGGCAGTGGCAATGGAAAAGAGCAAAAGAACTTCAGAAACACGAACAAGATTTGGTGACTGATCAATGTGGGTGTTCAGAGAGAAGGATCCAGGTTGAATCCCAGTTGAATCCAGCTTTCTACCTTGGGTAACTGGAAGGAAGGATAGTGATTCCAACGTCTGAAATGGAGAAGTCAGAAGTTTTCTCCTATTTGAATCATGGAAAAAACCAACCAACCAAACAAACAAACAAAAAAATGAAGGTCACAGTTTTCTAATGGCCCAAATAAAATTTACCAGCCTAACAAAGGCCAGAATAGGACCTTTGTCAGAACAGCCGTCAAGTTTTTATATCATAATAGAGAAATTTTAAAAATTCTAGTTTCTCTATTTTTTGGATCTATCTTTAAAAAATAAAACGAGTGTCCTCTTTAGGAGTTTTCTTTTAAAATTTCATCTTATGGTATGCCAATCTGACAGTTGTTGAAAGCTATTATCTTTCATTTTGCATTACTGCCTTACAGAATAGATTTAAAAAATAGATATACTGTATAATCATACGAGTTAAGGAGCCCTTTTTTAGCCCTGAGAGTGGGAGGTAGATTGGCATGCGAGAGACTTTGGGTTCATTTAGCGAGTGTATTAACAGAATCACGTCGCCGTGTTGACCTGTCAAGATTTAAGCTATGTGAATTGCAAACTTAGCTTCTTGGCCGTAATAAAAACACGTCTGAAGTCAGAAGCCTGCCGATCAGAGGATCTGCCTCACCCAGTAGCTCCCTGGAGCTTATCTTTAAAAGGACAAAATCCAGACAGGATGCGGGATATAGACATGGTGTTGAGCCATTTTTCTGATCGTTTGTGTTCCTTTGTCCTCTTTGCAAAGCTGTGCTATTGTTTCTCTCTCAAATCAGGTCTTAGAAAAATATATGGCAGGGGTAGTTTTGGACATCTTGGCTTGAAATTTCCAGCAGCTCTTCCAGCTAGTGCTTTTTGGTTTCCATGGAAACCAGTGATGTTTTGAAGAGGTGGTGATAGGTTGAGCACACAGGAGCTACCATGGGGAGTGCATGTCAGTCTGTCGGTTACAGTCAGTGGCAAAATTATCACGTTCTGGGGCTTTCTCTGACATGGCCAACTTGACCTTGTAAAGAAAGAGAAGCCCAGTGATAAAGACGAGCTCATTCCCCCACCCCCAACCCCCAGCATTTCAAGCCCATGCACAGTTCCTCTCTCTATCACCAGGTCATTGTTCCAACTTGTCTTCTGCCTCCTACTTGTAAGCCACCAGTGGGGCAGATGCGGTGACTGGCGCTTGTGTGAGTCATGTGATCCTGGTGCTGGGGAGATGGCTCTGGCAAGGGAAGGTTACTTTTCCATTGGCTGGCATTTCCTTCCTTGCTTGTGGGATTCATTCCCAGGAACCCTAGCTCTTCTTGCTAGTAAGTTCCAGGTTGGATGAGTTGCTTTAAAAATTCGTGATTTTTACATATTTGCACATGTGGGTGAGAGAGGAGCATACATTTTCCCTATGAATTCTGGGATTCTGATGGATTTGAGGAGACATTCCTGGTTGGTCTGTAGGTGTGTGACCCACCTGCAAAAAGTCCAGTGACTTTCGGGTGGGACATGGAGCAGTGTCAACAGGAGAGCAGTATTGACCTTCTATGCCAGCTTCCTAATGCGCTAGGAAGGGCATATGTTATTTAAACAAAAAAAAGTGAAATCTTCAGTGAGATTCAGCAAAACCCTTTGCTGCTCTCACAAATGCAAAAGGAGAAACTGTTATATTTATTTAGCTCCGGAATTTGCAAGCATTTGGCCACAGAAGACACACTCTTGTTTGTCTTACCCTACACTCTTGTCTTAGAATCTGCAGTAGATGCCACATATCTCCTGGTCTTTACCACTTCTGTGCCCCTGTGTCCCTTGCCTCGAGGGCTTTCTCTGGAGAGTGGCATCTGGTGGCAGGCCAGAGGTGTCAGGGGAGTAACACTCCCCGAGAGCAGCCCTCAACCAATGACTGATGAGAGCTTGGGGACGAATACCATTACTCCCTCACCACCTGGGATGGGAAGCCTAGGGTGTGTGTTCTGCACTGTTTCCCAGGGTTCCCCAGTGGGATGGAGCTTCAGTCACCCACAGGAGTAACTTGCTTAATGTGCTTTTTATTGGACTGTCTCCTCTCCCCTGTCTCATTACCCCACTTTCCCATGGATAGTTCCCGGGAGGGCTTTTTCTTTCTTTTTTTCTTTTTTAGACAGTGTCTTGTTCTGTTGTCTGGGCTGGAGTGCAGTGGCATCATCATGGCTCACTGCAACCTCAAACTCCTGGTCTCAAGCAAACCTCCTGCCTCAGCCTCCTGAGTAGCTGGGACTACAGGCAAGCACCACCATGCCCAGCTAATTTTTTTCTATTTTTCGTAGAGATGGGGGCTTGTTCCTGCTCAGGCTGGTCTTGAAGTCTGGGCTTTTTATATATTTATTTTTATTTCATTTTCCCCCACCATTTTTTATTGAAGTGAAATTCACATATTATAAAATCGACCTTTTTAAAGTGAACAGTTCCATGGCATTTAGTATATTCACAATTTCTAATTCCAAAATATTTTCATCACCTCAAAAGAAAACCCTGTACCCATTAGGTGGTTGTTCCTCCTTCTTTCTTCTCCCCAGCCCCTGGCAACCACCAATCTGCTTCCTGTCTCTAAGGCTTCACCAATCCTGGATATTGCATGCAAATGGGATCATACATAGCGCTGCTTTGAAAATCCATGTACAAGTATTCATATGAGTATCCATTTTTCCAGTTCATTTGAGTAAATATTAATACCTAGAAGTGGAATTGCAGCATGGTACAGTAATGCAACTGACTTTTTGGAAGGATCACCCCGCCATTTCCACAGCAGCTATGCAAGGGTTCTCGTTTCTCCACATCTTTGACAACACTTACCATTTCCTGTTTTTCTTTTTGTTTTCATTATGGCCACCCTGGTGGGTGTGGAGGGGTATCTTATCATAGTTTCAATTTGCATTTCCCTAATGATTAATGCTGTTAAACATCTTTTTATATGCTCGTTCTTCATCATTTTTTTTATTTTGAAAAATTTCAAATATACTGAGAAATTAACAACAACAAAAAAGAACACAGACACTTCCTGCTTACCCTCCGCTTCTAAGTGGGCATTTTCTGCCTAGAGGCCTGAGCAGGTTCAGATGAAATGTTTCAACTCAGCATCCTTACTAACAATAGAACGTGCGAGTATTGAGCACTTTCTATGGGCCAATAGTCTTATGCAATGTTCCCACCGAATCTCAGAATGCCTTCGGGTAGAGGATGCAGCGGTTGTTTCTGCCGCCCCAGAACCCACAGCTCTCTCTTCTGCTAGTGACACTTTCATTTCCTCCCAGAAACCACCCATCCCTTAGTCGGTTCACCTGCTTAGGTGAGGCTGACCCCAACCCCCAACCCCAGACGGCCACGTGACTGAGGCTTTACAACCAGAGCAGTAGTGATTGGCTGGGGAGAGGCACGTGATCTAAGTTGGGCCAATAGGAGCCAGCCCCTAAAGCTACCGCAGTTCATTGACTAGAAGGCTACATCTTTGTAGGACTCCCTGTTCTTCTACGTACCCTAAAGAAAGTACTGCCAAGTGATTATAAAACAGCATCAATTGTAAGGTGTATCCTTATTTCAGAACTGTTCATATGTGGACAAAAAGAGAGGGTGACTTAGATTGCTGGTGATCATCTCGTCTTCCCTGGAGGAGAGCCCCCCTGAAGAGCTGAGCGGTGTTTCCTGGGCAGGGTTCTTTAACCTTTCACACCTTCCTGCCCCTTTTCTAGTGGTCTGGAGTCAGGCACTGAGAGGCCACCGGCTGGAGCTCTGGATGCTCAGGAAGCGGAACCAGCTTCCTCCAAGATTTGCTCAAAGAGCTGTATACTCACTTACCCATCTGCCCTGACAACCAGGGTTCCATGAATTTTCAGGGCTGCATGGACTCCATTGTGGTGCAGGGGCCAGCACTAAAAGTAGCCACACAGTTCCCAGAGGCAGCTTTGCGATGGGTGAGAAATTCCACTGGGAGCGACCATGGTGGTTAGGGCACTGGGTGGGAGGTCCCAGGAACCAGTATCCCTCCCCAGATCCCCAGATGTTGGGCTCAGGAATCAGACTGTTTGAAGAGTAACCACTTAGCTGTGTGACACCAGGTGAGTTACCCAGCCTCTCTGATCCTCAGCTTCCTTAACTATACCGGTTTGTCATGTATAGAGTTGCTGGGAGGACTTAACGAGATCAGCTTTTACAGAGCTTAGCATGATGCCATGCACACTGCCAGTGCTGAACACTCGCTAGCTGTCACTCTGCCCGAGGTTAGCCAGCCCTTAAGTGTTCTGGCCAGATTTGAACCCAGGGATGTCTGGCCCAACTGCTGTGCTCTTAACACCTCCCCAGGATCTTTTCACAGCCTCCTCCTACTCCCCTCTCCCCCTACTCTTGTCACTCTTTAAAGCTCACAGCTAAATTGTGACAAAAGAGGAATTTGAGGCTAATGGCTCAGCGGGATTAGAAGGGAACTGCTGGGCGCATCTGCTGCACATGTTGACAGACTCCAGAAAACAACACGATCAGCTCGACTCACCTTGGCGTTTATGGTAGGGACGAGGGCAGAGGAGCAGTGGGAGGACTGGTCGTGGGGCAGCTGCCGCCAAGGGCTTGCAGGAGTCCCCACACCCTCATGCTATGTGTCTTTCAAACACACAAAGTTTAGGAATGAGGTTTTTGTTCCAGGCACTGCCATTCCCCGAGGCCATTCTATGCTCTTTTTATTTGAATCTCAAAGGTCAAAAGGTTTTCTTTTTGTAGCAGAGGTGGACACAGGAGAAATCCAGCCATGAGAATGTGCGTGGCAGGTTTTGAGGCAGCCTGCGACGTGAGCGGCTTGACAACTTGGTCCCTGGGAGAGGAAGCTGGTGTGGGGGTGACGTGGGGGATGTGGGACACATGCAGAGACCAGGAGAGAACCAGAAGGAGACAGAGGGAAACAGACACACAGAAATGGAGAGGGGCAGAGAGACCACAAGAAAAGAGAGAGACTGGAAAAGAGAAACACATAGAGAGAGGGGCAGAGATGGAACTGGAGAGACAGAGACGGAGAGACAGAGAGATCAGAAGGCGAGAGTGGGTAAGTGAGGCAGAACTGCAGGTCCTCTGGGATAGCGGAGGGTCTGCCCACACCTTGGGCTTCTCTGTCGATTTCATTGATTGATTGATCCATTCATTCAACAAATATTTGACTGCTGGCCTTGAATGGCATTGCCTTTTCCATGCGCCAGGCACGTGCTAAGCATTTTACCTGTACAATCTCCCTTGATTCTCATTAATAACCATACAGTGTGGTTGCATTGTTACCGGCTCCATTTTACAGATGACGAAACTGAGGCCTCTGGCCAAAGTCCCAGGGCTCTTTGGTGATAGAACCAGGTCTGCCTGCTTAGAGCCCTCACTCCACCGTCAGGCCATTCCCGTCACTGTTCCTCTTCTAACTAGGACAGGAGGCAGAAAGTGAGGCTCAGTGGGTGGGGAGGGAGCATCTGCTTCAGGAATTCTTCCAGTGGGCAGGGAGATCACAGAGAGCAGAACTAAAACAGTAAGAAGGCTGTTCCACACAAATGTAGGATTTTTAAGCACAGCGAAGGTGTGGGTAGAATGGGCAGGAAACAATACATCATGCCCCTAAAAGCACAACCTGCCTATACCCTAGGACCGAGAGGATTAAAAGAGTTTGAAGACTCCAAATCTGGTGGCAATTAGAGCGTCAGGTGCAGGGAGCTACGGAGCTTTGGAAATTTG
>RJWJ010047558.1:0-10926 GCA_004363605.1 Indri indri | reverse complement strand
GGTGAGAGAGGGTAGGAAGTGAAGAATTTATGCTGATGAAGTAGTGAGGATGACTTAAGAATAGGGTAGTAAGAGGAACAACCTTGAGACAAAGAAAGACAGCATTGGGTCACCCGCAAGAGGCAGTGGGCATTGCCCTGGTACTGCCCACAAACAGGCTGTGTGACCTCGGAGACAAAAATCAATCTTGCTGAACTTCAGGTTCCTTATATGTAAAGCAGATTGGAACTAGTTGGTGTCTAAACTCCTTTTGCTTGAGAGAGAGACATTGGTGATTCTAATTCTGGACTCTCTCCAGCTATATTTAAACATGTCCAGGTATCGAAGCAGCTTTGCTTGATGTTTTACAAAGGAAAAATCTGACTGAGGAAAAGAAAAGAATTGCTTTTTGTCTACGGTTTGAAGCTGGCAGCCTGCATAGAGTTTATTATGTGAAAATACCATTTGGGGAGGTTAATTAAAAATTCTGACATTCAGAGCAAGGGATTTGAGGCAGGAATGTACAAGCCGTGAACTCTGAGTAGAATTAGACAGGCATTTAAACGTTGAACCTTATTAAGTATATAGTTAGGCATTAGGAGGGGGATTTTTGGAAGCCAATATTCCGAACCCAAGTGTCGGTTGGCTTTGCGCATTTTGTTTGAATTATTGCACATTTAATAGGATTTAGCCGCAGTGCCTCTGCTTAACAATCTGTTTCCTTGGCAATGCAATCCTCGGAGGAGCAAAGGCCATATGGAAAACAAGGGTTATTTGGTAATTTAGTAAGTAAGGTGAAAGGGATAGAAATAAATTCAACTTACATCTTTTTGTCACCCCTACACACAATAAGGGAAAAGGGGACCATTATTAAGTACGTGATATGTACTTAATAAATGGAAGGCACTATTGGTATTATCGGAAACAATTTTTACACTATGCTTCATCTTATAACAGGTGCCCCAATACGTTATTCTCCTATTTGTCCAAAAAATGCTCACCAGACAAATTGATTATTCTTCTAAGTAGTTCCATGACTTAGGAGTGGTCATCCTTGGGTCCCCATCACTGGCATCACTGCCTAAGCTCCGCCTCCCCCCCCCCAATGGAAAAAGTGACTTCCATGAAACTGGTCCCTGGTGCCAAAAAGGTTGGGGACCACTGTTCTAGGCCACACTAAGTTCTGAAGACCCCTATGAGTGACATTAAAAAACAACAACAAACCACTAAGCACATGACAGAATGGAAATTGACTGCCAGAGAACTCTATCCTTTCCTATCACCACTCAAGGCAATCTGACAAAATTCATTAATTTCAGCTTCCAGTTAATAACACATCAGGAGATAAGCTAACTAATGAACTTCTTCATTTGGAGCATAAGACTATCTATGTTTGCAGGGCATGCAACACTGTTAAATTGATGCCGACGCTCAGCTAATGGGGGGAAAATAAAGTTGTGCTTCTTGGACTAAACCGATCAAATAAATTCTCTTGGCTCTAAGTACTCAGACCTCAGGGATAGCTAGAAGTAAACAATTAGATTATCTTGATCTACTCATATTTTGCAGTTAATCGTTCTCATATAAAATTTCCTTTCTCTTCCTCCGTAGCTGATCTTGGATGAGCTAATGAGAAATGAACCGTGCTGTCTGTTATTTATTTCTTGGATTATCCTCTATTACTCTAAAGTGTGATCTATAAAAGTCAAATCGTTGAGGGGCAAACATATTTAAAAAACAATAAACACTCAGATTATAGAATTCTCTTTACAGTCTTAAAGTCCAAAGGAAAGAACCCACACCCTTCCCACTGGCACCTTTACAAAAATGATTCTCCAAGGACTGTAAAAATGAATGGTATCAGCCTCAGTTTTTGAGAACCTGCTAGCTAGAATAATGGAGATTAGATCAATATAACAATACTGTAGCAATAATGGTATAGAATCGTAATTACTATCACCATTACTGAAGGCTTATTCTAAAGCAGAGATAGGCAGATTATGGCCCAAGCCCTATTTTTGTTAATGAGGCCTCATTAGAATGCAGCCATGTTCATTCACTGACGTGCTGTCTGTAACTGCTTTTGCTCTACGTTGACAGCATTGAGCAGTGCCACAGAGACCAATGACCTACAAAGCCAAAAATATTTAGTATCTGGCCCTTTACAGGAAAAGTTTGCCAAACCCTTGCAAAGACTATGAAGTTTATATTGGGCACAGTGGCTCCCACCTGTTATCCCAACTAGTCAGGAGGCTAAGGTGGGAGGATTGCTGGAGCCTAGGAGTTTGAGACCAGCCTGGGCAACACAGTGAGACCCCATCTCTAAACCCACCCCCCCCACACAAAAAAATCCATGAGGTTGTTTGATGCTATTTGCACTCCCGTGTATAGATTGATGTGACTGAGACCCAGAAAGGATTAAGGAACTTCTCCAAGTGAAGTTGGGGCTCAGTCCGCTTCTCTCTTTTAATTGCACAACTTCCATTCTTAGTGAATCTTCAATGCTGCCTTCCTAATGCCTGTAATACTATTGTCCTTCCTTACCACGAAGTTTCTCTAAAATGCTACAAAATCTGCTGCCCAGGAAAGAAAAGTTGCTTTGGGGACTAGGATAGGAGCCTCTAGGGGTTGAGGGAGTGGGTATAAAAAACTTCAAGGAAGGCCCTTCTGTATCATGTATTATACACATACCAGCCAGCAGTCAAAGATGTCACCCACGAAATTAAAACTTTCTTTCAAAATTTGATTTTTCCTTCTTCCTCCTAACCTCTGATGATCTTTAATAATTCAGGAAAAATTCAAGGATTTCCCTATACCTTCCATTCTATGAAACTCATGCTATGAAACAATATAGTCTAAACGATACCAAAAAAGAAAAAAAGCTTGCTAATATAGGACATGTTGATTCAGAAGTTGCAGGGACAAGAAACAAACAAAGAGAATCAAGTGTGCTAGGATTATAGGCGTGAGCCGCCACACCTAACTTGGTTTCTCCTCCCATTTTAGCCGTGAGCCTGCTCTGCTCATTGGGCTTGTTGAATGCATTTGGCTTCTCTGATCTAACCCCTGGGGTCTCTTCAAGGGCTGGTTCTGGCTCTGGCACATGCTCCTTCCTCTGCTTCCCCTCCACCCACAGGGCCAAAGAGCATGCCTTTCGCTTCCTCGCCCTCTCAGCCCTCACACCCTGCTGGGGGCTCCTGAGCTCCTGAGCATCTGGACTATCTCTTTCCTAGAGGCGATGCCCCGACAAAAGCTCTGGTTCTCACTCTGCCTTGGTTTGGCAAGTTCCCATTCCTGTCCCTGGTGATATGAGCATATTTCATTGGAGGATTTGAAAAATCTCCATTTATGTGGGATCCAGACATTGAAGGAAAACTGAAAATCACTGCTGTCTCTGCAAAGCCCCAGAGTGTGTGTGTATTATCCATAAATGAGAAAAGGTAGTGGAGAAAAGTTAAAAAAAAAAAACCCCACATATTTTGGAGTTAGACAATTCTGGTTCCACGTGGATGTGGCCAAAGTCATTTAATCCTCTAGTACTGTGGTCCCCAAACCCCAGGCCACGTACCGGTCTGTGGCCTGTTAGGAACTGGGCTGCCCAGCAGGAGGTGAGTAGCAGTGGCTTGATCCATATTTACAGTGGCTCCCCATCCCTGGCACCACCACATAAGGTCCACCTCCCATCAGATTAGGGGCGTGAACCCTACCGTAAACTGCGCGTGTGAGGGCTCTAGGTTGCCCACTCCTTATGAGAATCTAACGCCTGATGATCTGAGGTGGTGATGCTAGTGCTGGGGAGTGGCTGCAAATACAAATCATTAGCAGAGAGATTTGACTGCACCATAGATGTAATGCGCTTGAATCATCTTGAAACCATCCCCCTACGCCCCCACACAGTCCCCCTTCCCCCAGTCCATGGAAAAACTGTCTTCCATGAAACCAGTCCCTGGTGCCCAAAAGGTTAGGGACTGCTGCTCTAAGCCTCCACGTCCTTCTCTGGCAAAGAAACATTACTGTGCAGGGTTGTTGGGAACAGGAGAGACAATAAGAGAGAGGCCTCCAGACTCCGTAGTAAGATCACAGGACTATCCTGGTGAATCTCTGCAGAGACCCCCGCCCACCAGATTTGTGTCTCTAGAACTCTGTGCACACACGGCGGTCCCTCCAGAACTCTTCATTTTGATCAGTCTCACTTACATTTATCCGCCGTTCTCTCCTTTCCCGCTCTGTGTGGTCCCTGAGCAAGAAGCATGGTCCTCACCTGGGGAGCATGTAAGGAATGCAAAACCTCAGCCTCTTCCCTGGACCCAGTGACTCAGAATCTGCATTTTAACAAGGTCCCCAGTGATTCATGTGCCTGCGGACGTTTGAGAACCACTGCTCTATTTCACTCTTCCCCCGTAATTACCGTCTGCCATTCTTGTCCTGTGATAATACGTGGTATCTGATGTATTAGGTTTCTATTGGGCTGTAACAAATTACCATACACCTAGTGGCTTAAAATAACCCAAATTTATTCTCTTGAATTTCTGGAGGCCAGAAGTCTGAAATCGGTTTCCTGGAGTGAACCCAAAGTGTTGGCAGGTTCCAGGGGGTTCTGTTCCCTTGCCTTTTTCAGCTTCTAGAGCTACATTCCTTGGCTCATGGTTCCTTCCTCCATCTTCAAAGCCAGCAGTGAGGCATCTTGCTTCCATCTGCACCTTGCCTGGTGTCTCTCTTTCCACCATTACAAGGACACTTGTGAGTACATGCAGGGCCCACCTGCATAATCCAGCGTCATCTTCCTATCTGAAGATCTATAACTTAATCACATCTGCAGTGTTCCTTTTAAGGTAACATTCACAGGTTCCAGGGGTTGGGACGTGACTGTCTGGGGGACCATTATACAGCCTACCATACCTTGGGTCTTTACCATACCTTTGGCACTTAGTAGGTCTTTAATAAAAGCTGGGTGAAATTTCTAATCATCTAGTGGACGTCACAATTAATATACAACCACCTGGAGATGCCTTCATAGAGAAAGGCAAGTAAATAAATTGACTATAATCTATCATCATCCACTATTAATGAACATGTCCCTTAGGTTCATATGTTTCCAATGGAAGGGATTAATTAACCTTGAAGGCTTCACAAAACAAGTGAGCTGGGTCCTGAAAAAATGATTAGAAATTTGGCAGGTGACCGAGACAGGAAGCCATGCTCTAAGCGGCGGAAACAGCGTTTGAAAAAGCGTGAAAGAAGACATGAAACGCCAGCGCCCATCCAGGGAGCTGTAAGTATCAGGGAAAACTGAGTGTAATTATGAAGCCAGGAAGATCAGAAAATGAAGCAAAAGAAGTCAGTTACATATTCGAAAATAATTTTAATGTCAGGTTAAACTTTACATGGCATTATTATATTTTTCACACCATTCCTTTTATTTTATTGTGGTAAGAACACTGAGCATGATTTCTACCCTCTTAAAAGTTTACGTGTACAATAACGGTATTATTGACTATTGGTACAATGCTTTATTGCAGATCTCTAGAAGTTACTCCAGGAACTTTATGCATATGAATTAGTCAATTTTCATTCCTCCCTCTCTCCAGCCCCTGGCAACTGCTGTTCCACTGTTTGATTCTACGAATTTGACTATTTTAGATACCACATATAAGTGGGATCATGCAGTATTTGTTTTTCTGTGACTGGGCTATTTCACTTAACATAATGTTCTCAATATTCATCCATGTTGTTGCATATTGTAGAATTTCCTTCTATTTTAAGGCTGAAGAGTATTCCGTCATATGTATATATCACATTCTCTTTATCCATTCACCCATCGATGGACATTTAGGTTGTTGCCACATCTTTGCCATTGTCAATAGTGCTGCAATGAACATGGAAGGGCTTAATATCTCTTCAAGATCCTGATTCCAATTTTTTTGGATAAATACCCAGAAGTAGAATTGCTGGATCACATGGTGGTTCTATTTTTAAATTTCTTAAATTTTTTTTAAATTTTTAATTTTTTTAGAGATGGGGTCCTGCTCTTGCTCAGGCTGTTCTCGAACTCCTGAGCTCAAGTGATCCTCCCGCCTCAGTCTCCCAGAGTGCTAGGATTACAGGTGTGAGCCACCACGCCCGACCTTCTATTTTTAAATTTTTGAGGGAACTCCATACTGTTTTCCATAGTGGCTGCGCCATTTTAAATTTCTACCAACAGTGTTCAAGGTTTCCAATTTCTCCACATCCTTGCCAATACTTGTTATTTTTTGTAGTTAACATTTTTAAAGCCCTTACTATGTGGTTGCCATTGTGCTAAGTGGATGTGTAATGTGCTACCAAATTCAAATGGTGGAGAAATAGCACCTGAGAGACGGCATAATTCAATGACGCATGTGAGGCATCCAGCTTTGCTCACTCTCATCCCTGATTCTGCTAACCAATTCCAGTCTTAGTTTACGCAACTGTCTGCAGAGATTAATGACTTGCTGGACAGTTAACGTCTGTCCCTCCTAATACTTATATTAGGATCAAAAGTGCTAAAGCATTTTGTAAACTGTACGGATGTCAGTTCTTTACTTGTTTACCATTCTTGAAAGGCCTACTTTGAAAAGAGGTTGAAAAAAATGCAAAGTCCTCAGCTTTGTTCTTTCATCAGAGAAGGCAAATATGAAAGTCACAATGTTCCTTGCTTCAGAGAAAAGGACCTGACACAACAGGGCATTGTGCCAAAAAAAAAAAAAAAACACAAAACCTTGTTCCTTTCCAGCAAAGCCAACCCAGCTGTTTGGTCACCTAACTAACATGCACCTTCGAGCAGGGGTTTGTCTCTTCCAGGGCCACTTACTTGGGATGTCAGGGCCAGGACCACCACCCACCCAGGAGAGACAGGAATGTTTGATGGAAAGTGCTCTTGGCTGGAAAACTTTGAGTCTCCATTTACGCAACGTCTGCCTGCTTTTAGCTTTCCCGGCAAGCCCTTTGCTCATTAAAACTTAAGGACAAAGGGGCGGAAGATTTATGTGGCTGGTGGCTATGGAGTAAGAAACCCAGAGGATACCAGAAGGAGGATGTCTACAGAATGGGCCCCAGGGAACACACACCAGAAACCTTGCCTGCAGAGACAGCCAAGATTGGCATGCACAGGACGCACCAGACAATCTAGATTATTCTCCAGTCGTGTGCCTACGTACGCTGCCCTCCTCACCACCAACCTTTGTTCGCATTGTCCCTTCCCCGGCAATGCCTGCTCCATGTGACCATCTCATCAAATCCGGGCTATCCTTCAATGCTGCCTGCTCCATAAACTCCCATTATACCAACCTGTGGCCATTCTCTCCTTCCCCTTCCCCCGGCCCTCCCCCACTCTCCTTTTGGTCCCGTGGCACCTTTGTGGTACTCGTTCAGGTCAATAGACATGGAGGTTCCAAGACTACAACACACTAAATTCCTTGCGATGCATAACTGTCTAGAGGAAAGAGCACGGATTCAAATCCTGCTCTGCCTCTCCCCAGCTGTGTGAGCGAACTTCTTTATCACCATATCCTGCGGGATCCTGGTGTTAGGAAACTGGGATCTGGGGTTTTAATCCTAGCACATAGCATCTACGTGATTTCAGACAAGTCACTAACCTCGCTAAGCCTCAGTGTCTACCTCTGCAAGTTGAGAAAACAATAGTAGGTTCTTCCCAAAGCAGCAGGTATGAGGATCAGTGAGTTAATGGGACAGATGCTCTGGATATCATCGCGGGCATCGGGGGCATAGTTTCCTCCTCTCAGGCCTGTTGTGAGGTTTGAAGGAAAGGCTGCATGTGAGGTCCCTAGGACTGTCCATGGTAGTGTGACAGTGGCTCAATACAGGTGATCCCTGTCCTTGACTTAGGGAAAAAGGCAACACTCAATCCTTCTTGCCCATCCTCGGGTACTGTCTCTGTGCCTAAGGACATGCTTGGCACATAGGAGATTCTGGTTAGTATTGGTGAAGATCAGAATGCCCGTTCAGAAGCAGGTAAACCAGCCTTGCAGAGGGCAGAGGGGCCCAGGCCAGACCAAGTCTGAGGTGGGTCCCAGGAGCGGAGACAATGCCACAGGAAGTCAATTTGCAGCTGGTGGGGAGTGTTCAGAGGGCGTGGGAGCGGGGCACTGTAGCCAGGCTTTGGCAAGTTAAGACTCACCTCACACCCCCCTGAATTCATTCATTCATTCATTCATTCGTTCAGTAGCAAATTTTGTCTTCAGCACTTCCCTCTAAAACACCAACCTGGCCTGACTCAAAGGTCTTGACTCCAGCCTTCCAAAACACCAGAGTCACAGGAACTGGCCACTCTCTCCAGATGGCCTGCGGGGCAGCGAGCAGGGCCAGAGCTGACGTGGAAGTTCCTCTGAGCACAAGGTGCCAGAGCCTGTGGTCATATGGAAAACGCTGGGCTCGGGGCCAAGTTCCTGCACTGCAGACTCAGTCCTTCTCATTCTTGCTGCGTGCCCTTGGGTGAGTCACGTCACCACTCAGGGTGGGCGATGGCATGTGTGTGTGCAAGTATTTACACAAACGTGACACTGCTATGAACCAAGTCCCCACGCCCTGCTGAGGCATTCGTAATCTCCTTGCAAAAACTCTGTGTGCTCGAGCTGGGATTTGAACCAGAGTCGGTCTGACTCCAGAGGGCCACGGTGCTCATCTCTGAGTGTTTCTCGAAAGCCAGTCCACTTGTGAACCCTCTTTATGAATTTCGCCATACCTACGTTCCACTTCTTTTATCTTCAAACTTAAATACAATGACTTTAAAAAGAAAATATATTTCACTGCCATGAAAGGAAAACCAATATCATGCCACAAAGAAGAGATAAACTGAAAATGAGAAGCAAAACGTTATAAAATTCCAGCCAGATATGGTATTGGTGCCTACTTAGGATGAGCCCAGGACTCATCAGAAAATAGATGACACCCTCGAATAGGGGAACAGAGGAGAGTTTAATGGAGAGACTCTTGACAAAGGGGTGGGCAGGGTTGAAGGAGACTAAAGAGGGGTTGGCGACACTAGGCCAGGTTTGCCGCATTTTTCAAATAAAGATACAGGATATCCAGTTAAATCTGAATTTCAGAAAACATCAAATAATTTTTAGTATAATTATATCCCATGCATATAAAGATGAGGTACCTATTTATACTAAAAAATGATTTGTCATTTATCTGAAATTCAAATTTAACTGCGTGTTCTGTATTTTTCTGGCAACACTACCCTAGACGTGAAAGAGTAGGAAAGGGAGTGTCTATTGGAACACAAGGGACAGTGTCTACAGGAGAAGACTCCTGGGGGGAGTCGCAGCCTCCCCTACAGGAGCAAAACCACACGGAGCAGGGCATGAGATGGGGAATTGAAGATGCAAACTCTCTCTCCTCCTTCAGCATTCTTATTGCCTGCTGGAATTTCTGATTATTAGAACAATCCAGAAACCAGAGGGCAAGTAAGCCTGTTGACCCTGTCCAATGGTTTCCGTGGAGACCAGCTTCCAGGGCACAGAGCTGGGCGTGGAAAAAGGAAGACAGTGGACCCGGAGGGCAAACAGAAGACACCTAGTGCATCTCCTGAGGATTCAAGCTTAAAATCTAATCTCTTACTCTTGAAGACTAGGTTAGCAAGTGTCAGAGAGGTGTCAGATATTTGCTAGCACCCAACCTGATAATTTCTCCTTCAATTGGTGAGAAGGTATGGAAAATAATTTTTTAAAATGGAAAAAGAACTTTGTCATGATGTGACCAGTGTTATTTAATGTCATGGCCATGTGCCACCTAAAATTATCATGCGCACTACACATTGTAGGTGTCCTACATTTCGGGAAACCCCGCTGCACAGGGAATTAGGGCCAGTAGAGTGAGGCGCTCACCTCAGATGCAAAATTTAAGGGGCATCAAATCTCAATATTTAAGATAAATAATAGTCTGATGCATTATTTCTAAAAATCAAAACTGATGCCAAAAAAAAAAAAATCCATGATGACTGAATTATCAATATTTGCAATCAAGACAGGATCCACCCCTGCATTTGCACAACTCAGCCTCACTTCCCCAGCCTAACCGGAGTTCTGTTACTGTGGGTAGTGTCTGACACGTGGTGGGTTTGTTAGCAATAAACTTTTCACATCTGGTGGGTATTCTTTACTTCCCAAAACATTATTAGCATCTATTTCCCTTATCTGAAGTTCCCAACAATCCACGAGGGAGCTAGAAAAAGGAAAGGCATTCCTGTTTTGCAGTCCTAGTGTGGTGGTTTTAAATCCGAGAGGGCTGGGTTCGAAGCCTGTATCTGCCTCTCAGAAGTAGGTGACCTGAGGCAATTTGCAAATCTACCTTCTCTGAGCCTCTGGGCCTCCATCTGCCCCACTGCCTCCCGCAAGTTCCCACCACTGCAGAGCCAACTCTGCACCCCCTGAAAGGTCCCGTAGAACTAGGGAGGAGAAAGTCTCTTTCAGATGCTTCATTTCCTACTGAACTCATTCACTCTCATTCACTATGGTTGACTTACTTCCTTTCTCGTCCATGAAAGAAGCCAAGGGGAGACATGCTGACAGCCAAAACGATACCTTTCCATCACATGTGCAGAGAAGCAAAGAAAAGTGGGGGAAAAGAGGCAAATTTTCAGAGACATGCAAAGACACAACACTGCACTGGCCCAGGGAGACTGAAAACATGGCAGTCGGGGGTTCCAGGCGGTTTCCTGCTCTGTTCCCCCATCCTCCCTCGGCTTCCTTCCAGACAGCATCTCTCTTTTGTCTAAGGTTTTCTTTTACTTTTAACCAAAGACAGTAATGAAAAGGCAAAAGCCACGCTGATAGTCAATCTAATTAATTCACCTTATAGCCCTTCTTGAAGTTCTCCTTACTTCTCCTCCTATTTGAAATGAATTTCCCCTCTCCTATCCAAGAGGTGAAATTGAATCGTGTAATTCACAAAGCATGCCAAATAAAT
>RJWJ010047557.1:0-10951 GCA_004363605.1 Indri indri | reverse complement strand
TGAAGGCAGGAAGTTAGTGAAGCTTCATGTGTATTTACAGCCGCTCCCCATCACGCGCATCACCGCCCGAGCTCCGCCTCCTGCCAGATCAGGGACGGCATTCGACTCTGCATTATGATGAGTTGTATAATTATATCATTATATATTACAATGTAATAATAATAGAAATAAAGTGCAAAATAAATGTAATCTGCTTGAATCATCCGAAACCACCTCCCCCCACCACCCATGGTCCGTGGAAAAATTGTCTTCCATGGAACCAGTCCCGGGTGCCAAAAAGGTTGGGGACAGCTGTATTAAAGCAATTGAATTTGTCATTAAAAGCCTTCCAATAAAGAAAACTCCAAGCCCAAATTGCTTCACTGGAAAATTTTACAACATTTTAAAAGGAGAAATAATACCAGCCTCACAGAAACCCTTTCATAATAAAGAGAAGGAAGTGAGAACTTATGAGGCCAGCATTACCCTGATATCCAAGTCAGACAAAAAGATAACTGAAAAGTTACCTTATGAACATAAATGCAAAATCTTCAACCAAATACCAGCAAACTCAATGCAGTAACACATAAAAATGACAACACATTTGTCTAAGAGGAGTTTATCCTGGGTGTGCAAGGCTGGTTCAACATTTGAAAATCAATGTAAGTCACCGTCTCAACAGGCTAAAGAAAAAAAACATATGATTACTTTTATAGATGCAGGGAAAGTCTTTGACGGAATTCAACATCCATTCAGGATAGGAAAAAAAAAAAAAACCTCTGCGAATTAGAAATTAAAGGAACTTCCTTCAATCTTACAAAGCGCATTCTTCAAAAATTACAGTTATTATACCTAATAGCGAAAATGTAAAGCTTTCCTCCTAAGATTGGGAGCAAGCCAAGGATGCCTGCTTCTCCCGCTTCTGTTCAACATGGTAGGGAGGCCCTCGTCAGGGAAATCAGGCATAAAGGTAAAGAAATAAAAGTCACATGGATTGGAAAGGAAGAAATAAACCTGCCGCTACCTCCAGTGATGCGACTGTCTATGTAGAAGACCACAAAGAATCTACCAAAAACGTTATAGATCAAATATGTGAGTTTGGCAACGACACAGAATACAAAGAAAATATTTTTAAAACCAATTGCATTTCTATATACTAGCAATGAAAGACTGGAAACTGTCTTTTCCTAAGACAAATGCGTTTGAGAACCGTGACTCTAAATAACGCCAATAACCAGCGGTCGTCGGTTCTGCCCCCCGTCTTCAGGGTGAGGAGTGTTTAACCCTCTGCTTCATAAACTTCCTCTATGTTTGGAGGAAGGAGAAGCTTCTGTCCCCAAAACGCTACCTCCTGGTTCTCTGGAGCAATGCTTCTCCAAGTATTTAGGATGGAAGACCAATTTTTTCCCAATCTATCACAAACTGATATTTTGTAAAATACGATAAAAATAATTACTAGCAGAAATGAAATGCAAAACAAAGATATACAAAATGAAGCCCCATTTTTTGAATTTTTCCTGTCAGATTCAACAGACATAAAATTACTCCTGCAAATTGCTACAAAAGTGTCTAAACGCTTCTTCTCAATGTTTGTGCTTCTCTCACCACGAACCAGGACAAAGCAGTTTGCAAAGCAGTCCCAACCCAAGGACCCCACGTGTCAAGTGACCCTGTCCTAGCGTTGTGCCGGCAGGCGGAGGACGGTGCGGGGTGCTGTTAAAAAGGACAAGGCACCAGCAGTCTAGGAGAGGCTGAGGCTTAACTTTGGCTCAAGTCAGTGCAAGTTCGAGAGCCATCCCTCGCTGGCCACCCTGATGTTTCATTGCACGGTCGTCTGAGTCGTCCAAGTGCTCAGGGCTGCTGGTACCAGACGTAGCTGCTGCTGAGAAGCCCACGCACCGCCCTGGAGCTGATCTTATTAAATGTTAACCTGTTCTATTTTTTCCCTCTTCCACGCCCAAGAAAAAAATTTCCTCCCACTCTTCTAATATTCCTTTATGTTTTCTTTCTTCCCCCTCAATCTTTTTGTTTGTTTTCATTTCATCTCTCTCTCCCCACCCCCCGTGTGTATTTGCAACCATAGAATATAGAAAATCAGGATGACTCAGGTGGACATACCACAGGAAGTCTTCTTGAAAATTGTTAAAATTCTCTCCTAATACCCTGTCCAGAGCATTAATGTGTCAATATAACCAACCTAGAATTCTCTGTCTCTCTCTCTCTCTCTCTTCCTCTCTCTTTACCTTTCACCTTTTCTCATACATTCAATGTAAGCAAAACTTGGAAAAGTTAAAGATTGACATTTTATGTGCTAGTCATTCTGGTGACCCTTTGTGTACCGGACTCCAGTCGAGCATTCCGTGTAAACTGACGGTTCTGATTCTAGCGTTTTATCAGTGCCTGACAATTCCCATTTGACTGCTCACTTTAGTTCTGAAATATCCAATATTCGCTGCTCAGTAGGAAGCTGAATGTCTCTGGGTCGGTCGATTATTCTGGAAACAGAACGCTGCTCTTCCATGAATTCGATCATGTAGGAAATTCTTCCTGTGTTGCTCTCGTTCACTGTTTTCCGAAAGGAAATTCTTTTAAGATACTGTTATGGGTAAAGTGAACAAGCTGTCAAAGCGTGACCACGAAGGAAGTGGTTTGAGTCTCTTCTGTGCCTGAGACACTATCAGGACATAATTACAGTCTCTGAGTGCCGTCGAGGCTTTAGAAATACAATTTACATGAAGTTTGACATTTTACGACTTTACAAACTATATCCTGATGCTGGTCACCGAAATTGTACCAGGATCTCCTGTTCTTAGCAAAGAACTGTGATGAAAATCAAGACTATTGAAAGAGTAAATTCAATACATCGTTTTTTTCCTACAGGTAATTCTATACGTTTCCAAGGGAAAGATTACTCACTTTTAGAAAGGTTCGCTGATATAAACCACGAAAGGTCGTCAGAATGTATTGATTTCTGCTTCTTTTGGTTAGGAGGTTGGTTTGCAGGGAAATCAAAGGCAACTAGAAGTAAGAGAATGAGATTATGTTTTTCTCTCCCTTCCTCTGTGCCCCTCAAGAACCAAAAAAAAAAAAAAGTTAACAATAATCTCTCCTTACTCCTAGAGTAAGGGGTTCATTGGAGAAGAGAATAAAAATCCTTTCCTCATAGATGCCAGAACAACATATAAAACATGGAATCTTCCCTCAAGGAATTAAACCTGGAAAGAAGAGGAGAAATTTCTTCCGCTCCCCTCAAACCCCATTCCAGAAATAAGCTAGGCCGAGAATTCCTTGCTGAGGCCACTGGTAGGATGTAGTGTGATTTAGCAAGAATAATGGGATTTAGGATTAGCAGGGCTTTGCCTTCCTACAAAGTAGACACACTGTTTCGGACAAAGTGTCAGTGTAAATTCAATTACAAACAATATTGCAAATAGGTAGAGGTTTTATTGGTTTACAGCATGTAATTGTGTGTGGATATCATTTTCCATCCTCTTAAAGCAAACTTTATTGTTTTAATTATAAATACCAGAGGAAGAAGGTATGATTCAAAACCTATGTTTAAAAAATAATGAGAACTGAAAGTATAGAAGAAATAAAAATATGGGAAATACATGGGAAAAAGCGTATCTTTATTTCAAAATAGTATTTTAATAATAACTCCTATTTTATAATGTCTTTCCCAGTGAGATCAAAGGGCCTTAACAGCACCGTGGAATTCTCATAACAGACATTTGAGGTAGGAGGGAAACACCGTGATCCTGGGACTCTCGTTCTACAAGTGAAAGAGATGAAACTGGAAGATGTCATGGTTCACTGAATCTCAGCATAGACTCTTGGAACAAATTGCCTCTTTTTTGAAAACTGAAAATTGAATTCATCTTAGCTATGCGGTAGTGAGCAGGAGCCAGAAGAGGAGTCTTAATAGACCAATAGCTGCAGCTGTGTGGGTTTTACTCATCACCTACGTTGTTCCCGGCATTGGCATTGTCCAGAACACAAAGGAAGGTTCCACGACTCCTCTCCATGTTCTGCCAAAGTTCCACAAAGTTGTGCTGCTCTCACCAACCTGAGGTGGATACTGCTTGGTTCCCACCACGGCACAAGGGCACAAGTTTCCTGCAATGGAAGCCCGGTGGGCCTTCTGGAGGGGCACAGTCCCACTGGGTGTGGCTACGGAGGGGCACACGGTCCCTCAGACAGCCTGAGCTGAGCCTCCAGCCAGGTTAGCAGGTATTCACCGGCCTGACCTCCAGCTGCCTGCCATGGGCCACCAGTTTGGCCAGAACGCCCACGACACCCCGTCGAACTGAGACTTAGCTGGTCCCATTAATTCAGAGTAGCTGTGTGCCAAGTTGGAGCTTGTGCTCTTAGGGGAAGCTCTGACAAGCTCCCTCCTTGTTGCAGGCAGCACCTGGTAAGGCTCACGGGCCTACCCTTCCTCTCGGCTTTCCCAGAAACCCCACGTTCATTTCCTAGGGGGGCCTCTCTTGTGGAAGAGACCCATGTCTCCATTTTCCCAGTCAAATTAATAGACTAGAAGTGTCACCTACTCAGTTTCGTTTGAGAACCAAAGACTGAATGGTCATAAATTGTTCTGCCTACAGCAAGAATTAGGGCAATTATTTCAGATTTCAGTCAAAGCTCTCAGGCAGCTGGACACAGTGACTCACGCCTGTAATCCCAGCACTTTGGGAGGCCGAGGCAGGAGGAATGCTTGAAGCCAGGAGTTCAAGACTAGCCCGGGCAACATAGCAAGACCCTGTCTCTACAAAAAAACTTAAAAATCAGCCAGTTGTGGGGGCACACACATGTAGTCCTAGCTATGCTGGGAGTCCAGGAGGATCACTTGAGCCTGGGAGTCGGAGGTTGCAGTGAGCTATGATCATGCCACTGCCTTCTAACCTAGGTGACAGAGTGAGACTCTATCTCAAAAAAAAAAAAAAAAGAGAGAAAAGAAGAAAAAAAAACTGTCAGGCAATGGACATCACCTTCTAGGTGATGTCCTTCTAGCTTGTCTACAAGCTCGGTGCTCACAGCCCACAGGAGCACCAGAGGAATCGCTGGTGCGTTCCCAGTGAGCACTGCAGCCTGCCTCAGTGGCCCTGCATCCATAGGTTCCAACCTTGCCCTATCGCTGGGTAAGGAATGGCCACCAGGAAATACAGGGTTCTGTGTGTCCTGGGAGCTCAGTAAAGCGAGTTAAGAAGTGATTCTTGAGCGTGTAGCCAGGGTTATATCTAAAGGGGCAAGAGCCCTGTGCTCCGGGCGCAGGCAGACAGGGACACTCAGGCCTAGACCAGGACAGGCCCGAAGGCTTGACATCATGGCACCAGGGCTGGCACATGACAGCTTCCCAATTAAGCAAAAATCAAAAGCCTGTGTTCAGTCAAGTCCTTGGAAGACAAAGAGGCTGTTGTGCAGAGAAGCAAAACCCAAGTGCATGACAGAAAGAGAGGAAGGACGTCGAAGTCAGGGCCAGCGGGGGCAGGGCAAGCCCACGGCAGAAGCCCGGAGATGGGCCGAGCCGTGCAGAGCCCCAGGCAGGCACGAAACACCCATTCGAGGGGAGGGGAGAGTAGAGGGTGTCGAATTGTCACCACCAATGAAGCCCAAGTCCGAGGGAGACCAGAAGAAACCGAGTCAGGAGCGAGACCCAGAATGAGGGCGAGGGTGCCGGAGCAGCGGGCCGCGCTGCCGTCTGCGTCTCACGCGGCCCCGGGAGGTGGCTGGCGGCTGATTGAAGATCCGGACGGAGGTGGGACACACGGATCAATTCCTGGGCTTGAGGAAGTCCCACTGACTTGTCATTATCTTAAGTAACATGCACGTGGGGCTGACTTACGAGAACACTAGAAGTCATACTAACAGAATCACGAGTGTCCCACCATTCTTAGCAAGGAACAAGAAATGACTAATTAGTGGGGTTATGACCTGTACTCCTATTATAAAAGATGAATCGTATTTTTCGTCCAATAAATTTCTTGGAAGCCCAGATTCTCGTGAGAACAGTCCTCACTGGGTTTATGGATGATAGGTGCGATGAGAAACGAAATTGTAATTTGCCTCTTGCCTGCCTTGGAGATGAACGTCACCAGACCTTCGGCCCCCACCCCAACCCGCAGGACACTGAGCAATGCCGAGTGCTTGCGCCGCCTGCGCTCAGTGCAGTGAACTGCGGCGTGGCCCTCTGTCAGCAGAGCGGATGAACACCCTCGATAGGTGTGTATTCATTAACAGGATGCGCAAAAACGGGTATTTGTTGTAACAGGGAGCAGATAACACGTCCTTCCTGGTTTTAAACTGTCCTGGGCTGATGTTGCATGTAATAACTATTCCATAAGGAACATTTTCCTGCAAAGGGATATCATAGTGTCAATATTTTTACATCAAAATTAAGTACTTTCCTACTGTCTTGAGCAAAATATAAATGCAGAAAATTAAAGCAAATTAAAGATACTCGCAAATAAAAATGATTAAACACCACTGGATCTTTGAATCTACTGGAAGTCTAGCTCTTCCATCTGTAAAGCTGGCGTGGTGACCTCTGCCATCTCTGTGTCTTTTGCAACATTTTGAGGGCTTATAAGAAACCGTGCTTAGTGGTAATGGCTAACATTCACAACTTTGTTGTGAGTTCTGCTAAGTCCTTTTTTATTACTATTTTTTAAATTTTTTTGTAGATGCAGGGTCTCTCTATATTGCTCTGGCTTGTCTTGAACCCCTGGCCTTACGCAATCCTCCCAAAATGCTGGATACAGGGTGTGAGCCACCAGGCCCAGCCCTGTGCTAGGTCTTTATTTGCATTATCTCATTTAATCTTCTCAACAACCCGAAGTGGTGATAATATTATTCTCCCCATTATGTCATTGAGGAAACTGAGGGGTTCATAGCTCAAGGTCACACCACTAGTAACAGACCAACCCCAGGAGGCCAAAACCACACACACTCATAGCAGCTACACAGACTATAAAAACCTTAGGATGAGCACTTTGGAAAAACAAAATGCTTTTGACTAACACAAGTTCATACAAAGGCACAATTTAGGGAGTGGTTTAGATGGCAGGTCCTTCTTTAGGACTTGGGGGAGGTGCATTTTCCCAGAACAAGGATGAAGATGAAGCCAAAGGAAATGGCCAGTTCGGTTTTTTCCAGGCGAGGTATTTATGTGATGGATATTCTGAAGAGGTGGGTTTTTTCCCCTTTCAGTTATCCGCTGTTGCTGTATCTCAGCACTTACCCGTGAGCACAGAGGATCTCCAGAACACTGTGAGCAGTTTCCCAACGGGTCCCCCTGCTCTGGGTCAGCCCAGGGGGACCAGCAGAGGTCTCCGCTCCTGAAACCTCTCTTGAGTTAATGAAAATCCTGCAGACTCTGTTGAACCTAATTTACGGCTGAGAGCCATGAAAAATAGCTCCATAAATCTGCCTGTGAAGAAAAGGTCGGCATCCCAGGTTGGGATAAACAAATTGAGCATTTCAAAGCAACCTGTTTGCTGCTCACCCCACTTTGCATACGAATGCCAACAAACAACCTCCCATTGTTGAACGAGGCGGTGCCGGATGTTGGGTTTTATTGTCCCACTAGCGTGTTTGTCACAACCCTGGTCCCTTGAAAGATTCACTTCATAACCCGCTTCGCAATCAAGTGTCAGGGCAGGGGAACGACCCTTGACTTTTAGCCATCCCAGATGGACGACCATCCCCGTAGGCAGCTTCCCGCGGCACCTCCTTGCTCTGTCGCGCCTGCGAAGTTGGGAGCCAGATGCCAAGAGGCTGGGGAGGGACCAAGCTCAGGATCCCACATGATAAATGCTACCAAGCCTTGGCAGAGAGATACCTTTTCCTATCTCCAGCCAAGAAGTTTGCATTTTGAAATGTCTGCAACAATGTTGCTTTGAAAGGTCGTTTCTCTTTTCCACACTTATTCTACTTTTAATAAACGCCACTGGAGGGGGATGAACAGAAGTTGATTAATGGGTGTAAATATACAGCTTGATAGAATGAGATCTAGTGTCTGATAGATCAGTAGGGTGACTATAGTTTACAATAATCTCGTGTATATTTCAAAATAACTGAAAGGGAATAGTTCAAATGTTTCTAGCATAAAGAAAAGACAAATATTTAAGGTGATGCATATCCCAATTACACTGATTTGACCTTTACAAATTATGTAAATGTATTAAATGAACACATGTGCCCCAAAAATGTATACAATGATTATGTACTAATTAAAAAATGTTTAATAAAATATAAAAGTAACACCACTGGAAGCAAGTTGACTTTGGTTTGGGCCAGGGCTGAGAGGAAATATAAAGAGATTAATAATATTTTAAGATATGTAAGTAAATGAAAGGAACGTGGGAAACTAGAAACAATATTTATAAGGATTAGGAAGTCATTCAGGACTTTCCCCTGCACACACTCACACACACAAACACACACACACAATTTCCTTTTTTAAAATTTACCTTTGGTTATTTAAAGTTATCTACACAGTAAGCAATTTTCTTAAGAGAACGCTATGTAATAATATAATAAAGGAAACAAATGTAAAAGTCTAAACTATAAAACTATAAATGGATGAATAAGAGCCATTTGAGTTTTGGAGTAAAATGGAATCTTTTAAAGAAGATACTAAGAGTTCGTGGGGGTTAAGGGAATTTATAACCTTTGGTGTGTTCTCGAATGGAAGAGGTAGGGAGGTATTTGTTGCTTTTATTACAGCCTCTGGGCAGAGGTTCATTGCTCTGAAAAGAAAAGAGAATTTGCCCAAATTGTCCTAATGTGGCCTGGTCTATGAAGCCACTGAGGATGAAATATAAATTGGGTTGCAGATTCCAGTTTTCAAATGAGTTTAGAGACTGCAGCAAATTTAAAAGGTAGGCTGAGCCATTTGACCTTGGCAATGCTTCATTAATTTTCAGGCCCACTTGAATTTTTTTCTCCTCCACTTCCTTCACTAGTAATTTTTTTCCCCCTTTAGGCTTCCCATACTTAAATTACAAAACTGTAAAACAATTGATTAGGATAGAGAAACAAAAGAACAAGACAACATGTTTTTATTTACTGACAACCTGAATTCAGATGCCTGATGATAAAAGCCCTTAATCTGTCCCTCATCTAATTCTCTCCTTTGGATTTTGGAAACCTACAAAGGTTATTGATCAAAGCTCCTTCCCACTGGGAGTTCACAGTTTAATCTCCAAATCCAGGTGAGAAATACCCTCATTTATGAAAGCAACTGCAAATTAAAGTCTATAGTATCAAAACCATATCCACTACATTTAGTCAAAAATGCTTCAATGTGAACTTCTAACACTTAGAAAGAAAGAAACTGCTTTTAGAAGTGTGGTGTTTTTCCACTGTCCTCATCAGTTCCCTAGGGAAATTCCAAGGGGAATTGACCGGAGATAAAGAGCTTTTTGTATTTCTCTTGGTTTTAACTGCTAAAACAATTTTTGTTCCATTAGGTTTGTGAAGCGAGATCCTTCAGAGTGAATTTACACAACAGCCTCTGAGTTTATTAATTCATCACAACGAACTTAGTCTTCCCATGTCTAAAAACAAATTGCTGACTTCTCACAAGTTCCAATATCTACTTGTGCACTGCCTTGAAAATTGTTAAATGTAAAATTATTCCAGGATTACAAAGTCTATTCAATTAGCGTGGTATGTAGCATGCAATAAATAGTTATCAGCTGATCTTTCCTGCATTTACTCAAATTGAGTCCAACATCAATCTAATCTTTAAGATACAGGTAGCTAAACACCATTTGAAATAGCCCCTAGAGGTCATCTGGCCATTAGCTGCTAGACAGAATGGATCGCCTAAAAGGCTTGAGGAATGACAAATGCCTTGAGATATTCTCTAGCTGCTTACCCAAAGTATCTCCCAGGGTTGCCTATCAATGACTTTCCTGCTATCCTTTTCATATTCAAAAAATGGGAAAGGTTTGTAGAAGTTTGGCTAATCAGCCTTCCGTAGCAATACTGTGAAACTCCTAACAAAGCAAATCCACTGGAAAATTGCTGCCTCGCTGCAAGAAATAAACCCCCAAGTGGTTAAACTCAGCTCTGCCACCTTCTCAATTCTGTCTCCAAATTCCTAGAATGGCAGACCAGTGCACCACACCACCACACTGGGAGACAGTACAGACTAACATGGACATGTGTAGAGTGTAAACTGAACCCCAAATGAAGAGTTGTCAAAATTTGAAAGAGGGTTAAATTTCATTATTTCATGGGATCTGAAATTTTTAGAAACAATTATAAACCAACATATTTAATAGATACGAGAGGCCCGAAACAGTAAATTGAAAATGAATATTTTACATGCTAAATTCAGTCGCAGGTGACTGACAGGTCTGTGGATCTCAAATTTGCAAAGATCAGAAATATTAAAAAGTCATGTAAAAACAACCACTGTATAAACAATGAACACAAGCTCTCAAATTGTAAGGAATGTTATGTTGGGCCAGCTCATCCAAGACTCTTGTGTATATTGATAGGAATAGCTACAGTATCTCTTCACAATAATTTTATAAAGCGTTATCATTGCCCCGTTTTATAGGCAACAAAACTGAATATTCAAAGAGCTTACATAATTTGCCCAAGTTCACACAGCCATGGAGGTTTGAAGTTATTTGGACTAACAGGCAGAGAAGAGGACCAATTAAAGGTTATGAAGAAAAAAATTCCATCCTGGCCCCAAAAAGGCCAGTTCCAGAGTCACCATAGTAGATGCCACTGCGTTCAAGCTTTTAGCCTATAATCAACCCATATTGAAACCAGATTTACAAGCCCTTCAGAGGAGAGCTTTGTGATTTTCTAAAGCAGACATGTTTGGTATTTCAGAAGGTCAAACCCCCTATGGTGCACTGTTTTTAATAAAATCAGTTCAGCAGAAATTAGAGACACACCAGTCAATTTCTAGGAAGCCTCTGAGCCATTCAAACTAAGGGGAGAAAATAAC
>RJWJ010047556.1:0-10928 GCA_004363605.1 Indri indri | reverse complement strand
GTTCTGACTTCATCAAGAGCCTCAGGCCTGGGTCTCAAGTTTCAGTTTACCAGTATTCCCAGTCGAGTTGCAATTTTATGGTCGGTTGTGTCAGGAAGGATAATACCCTTGTTGAACCCTTCTCCATTACTAATAGAATGAAGACAAATTGTGGAGTAAGTCCAGATCTGACCTATTCCATGCTGCTATACATAAGTGTAGAATACACTATTTGATATCCTTCCATTTAATGTCATCAAAAGTTTGAAAGATAAGTACCCTCCATCTAGTTCATGCATCACACCAGATCTGCCCTCTTGCTTTGATTTTGGCCTTGAGTTTGGCCTTGAATGGAGCAACGGTTTATGCTCACAGAGCCAGGTCATTGCTGCCTTGGCCCCCACTGCAGACTACAGAGCCTGCTTCAGCGATTGCTCACCCAGACCCTTAATCACTCACCCAGACCCTCAATCGCTCACAGGCATGCCCACCAGCATCTTACCACTGTCCACACTTCAGGCCTCTTTCCTCACGCCCCAGGGTTTTTCTGTTGTTGCTGAGACATCGGATACCTTGGGACCCACTTGGCATCCATGTGTGCATAAGCTAAAAAGTGTGGGTGAGTTACCTACCCTTTGGGACAAACTTTGGCCAGTGGGGCCAGATATCAGCAGATAAATTCTTCTCCCTTCTTTTCATTGAATGGACCATTCAAAGATGCAGTATCTTTCTGCAGTTTCTCTGAAGACATCCTCTGAGACCAAGCAGTAGCTTTCCTGGGAGATATGGGCAACTCGAAAAGGATTTCACTTCTAAATGAAGTGTTAGCATACAAGTTTTTGACTCAGGCCTTATTTTTGAGGAAATATGGGTTGAGACTTGAATAGACTGCAGTTGTATTTCTGACATGGACACTTCGGAAGTAGCATAGAAACTGGCTGAGAGCACAGACTAAAGCCAGATGGCCTGAGTCTGAATTCCAGCTCCTCCATTTAGAACCTGTGTGACCCTGAGTACATCACTCAGTCTCATTATCTCAGTTTCAATCACTTCATGTACATACATTACACCAGCGGTCCCCAGCCTTTTTGGCACCACGGAGCAGTTTCATGAAAGACGATTTTTCCACAGGCCGGGGTTAGGGGTTGGTTTCGGGATGATTCAAGCGCATCACATGCATTCTGCAGTCAAACCTCTCTGCTAATGATAATCTGCATTTGCAGCCGCTCCCCAGCACTAGCATCACCGCCTCAGCTCCACCTCAGATCATCAGCCGTGAGATTCTCATAAGGAGCGTGCAACCTAGATCCCTCGCGTGCACAGTTTACAGCAGGGTTCGCGCTCCTGTGAGAATCTAATGCCACTGCTGATCTGACAGGAGGCGGAGCTTATGCAGTGGTGCGAAGGATGGAGAGCTGATATAAACACAGATGAAGCTTTGTTTGCTCACCCACCCGCTGACCTCCTGCTGTGCAGCCCAGCCCAGTTCCTAACAGGCCTTTGACTGGTACTGGTCTGTGGCCTGGGGGTTGGGGACCACAGCATTATGCATTTCTTTGATTTGTGTCACAGTCTTGTCTAAAGCATCCTCAAATATATACTCATTTACTCTCACTTAATATTAGAGAAATAAGTATGTAATTCTGAGACACATGGAGATGAAAAAGAAATTAAAATTAAGCAATGAAAAGATGTAGAATTCCAAAATGGTTGGAAATTCCAGCATTAAGTCATGAATATTTATTTCATCTACTTCCTGCCAACCTGAACCACATTCAGTTCCTTGATCTTTATCCCCATTCCAACCTCCTTCTACAACTTCGCCCACGTTTCCTCTTCTACCTTGAGCACTCTCCTCCAACGTGCCTACTTCCCTTTTCCCTGGGCCCCCACATTGCCAAACTCCTTTTTATTTCACAGATCTCTCTTTATATATCACTTGGGAACCTTTTACTGTGCAAAGCCCTCTACTGACCTCGACATGTTTCTTCTGGTCTCCGCTATTAGGTTATAAATTTCTTGTTTATTATTGAATTCCAACATGAATTTTCAGTTATCTCATAATAGGTGCTCAATAAAACCTGATAATTATAGTTTTCATTTACTTTTTTAAAAGAGATTTTATTTTTTAGAGCAGTTTTAGGTCACAGAAAATTGAGTGGAAGGTTCAGAAATGTACCACATACTCCCTGCCTTCGCACATGCACCTCCTCCACTATCAACATCCTGCGCCGGAGTAGTACGCTTGTTACAATCGATGAACCCACACCGGCCCACTGTTATCACCCAAAGTTTATAGTTTATGTTAAGACTCACTCTTGGTGGTGTATATTCTATGGGTTTAGACAAATATATAATGACATGTATCTACCATTATAGTATCGTACAGAACAGTTTCACTGCCCTAAAATGTCCTCTGTGTTCTACCTTTGATCCCTCACTTCCCCCAACCCCTGGCAACCCCCGATCCTTGTACTGTCTCCATAGCTTCACCTTTTCCAGAATGTCATAGAGTTGGAATCACACAGCATGTTGCCTTTTCAGATTAGCTTCTTTCACTCAGTAATATGCATTCAAGACTCCTCCATGTCTTTTCATGGCTTGACGGCTCATTTCTTTTTAGCCCCGAACAATATCCCATTGTCTGAACGCACACAGTTTCCTTATCCATTCACCCACTGAAGGACATCTTGGTTGCTTCCAAGTTTTGGCAATTATGAATAAAGCTTCTATAAACATTCCTGTGCAGGTTTTTGTGTGGACATAAGTTACCAAGGAGCATGATGCTGGATCATATGGTAAGAGTATGTTTAGTTTTATAAGAAATTGCCAAAATGTCTTCCAAAGTGGCTGTGCCATTTTGCATTCCCACCAGCAATGAATGGGACTGCCTGTTTTGCTCCACGTTCTAACCATTTGCTATTATAAATGTTTTGGATTTTGGCCATTCTACTAAGCACGTAGTGATTATTTATCTTTTTTTAATTTTTCTCCCCCACAATTCCTAATGGATAGTTATATTTTCATAGAAGACTGATTTTAGGAGAGCTTACTGGTGTGAGTAGTAAATTTGCAAGGGTATCATGAATAGTTCAGGAATCTACAAGCCAATGTCTAACAAATGGCATAGAGAGAGGTGCATACACTGTCACTGACATAAACCACCCACTCAGGATTTTTGTACTAAAAAGTATTCATTTCCTAATAAATAATGGAGGGGAGGGAAGATTGAGAGCAAAGGGAGCATTTCTGAAGTCTCTGATCATGTACAAGTACAGCTGGGTCCTCAACTATCATAATACTGGATTTACTCCATAGCAGAGTAGTCACTATTATTACTTAGGCCCTGTGGTCCTCTGTTCCAGAATATTTCAAGGAATGTTTTAAAATGTTTCCATCATATATGAATTAGCTGTGCATATTGGAAATTTAATTCAAGAAGACAAACCTTTCATATACTCTGGCTTTGAACCAAAGAGTCAGTCACTGATGGAAACTACACCCAAAAAGCTATCTTCAAATCTAAAGATTTGAAACTCAGAGCTAAATGTATATATTTGCACTAAGATTTTTCCCTTCCCCACCAGGCTCTTATTTTTGGATTTCCTCAATAAATTCTTGCTTATCTCAAAATAATCTCTCTCCTTAGAATCTTCTCTAAAATAAAGCAGCACTGGTCTTCTCTGATGTCATAAACAATCACCACATTGTGCCCTTGGAATCTTGTCATCACATTTTTGGCTAGAATTAGGGTTATGTTCATTTTCATTTTCCATTTCTCACCAGAACATAGACAAACATACGGTTCTCTGGATAAAGTGAAAAATGATTAAATGTGATCTAAGAAAGTGCATTTTTCAAAACTATGTTTATCAGTACAAACGAAATTATTTAATTTCCCTGCTTAAAATCCTCCAACTAAAAAAAAAATTACCAAGAAGAATATCCTAGTTCTCACTAAGTCTATAAGGGCCTGAATGGAGCCACATGATCTGACTACTGCCTACCTCTGGCTTCTTCCTCCTGTTCATGCCACCCCCTGTGCCTTCAGTCAGCTGTCTGTGCAGTTTCTTAAATACACCAAGCTTGTCCTTGCCTCAGGGTCTTTGTACCTGCTGTCCCTCTGCTTGGAAAGCACTATCTGGTCAGCTCCTTCTGTTTATTTAGATCTCAGTTCCAATGAGGCCTCTTTACCAGGGAGGCCTGCCATGGCACCCAATCTAATAGTTTCCAGCTCCCCTCCCAGCAACACTATTGTACTCTGTCACAATACCCTGCTTTTTAAAAAATACCATTTATTATGATCTGAATGCATCTTGTGCATATATTTAATTGTTGATTATCTACTTTCCCCTTGGTTTCCATAGAAGCAAACTATAATCCATAAGAGGTAAGTCATAGATGGTTCCCATAAGAGCAGGAACTTTGACTCTCTTGCTCATATTCCCAGAGCCTGGAACACACATAGGAGGATCATAGAAAATACAAATGACTCAGTCATGGCATGAAAGTCCTTCTTGTGGTGTGGTCCCTGGTCCTTTCACAGAGACAGATGCAAATGATGTAGCTTCACCAGGCCACAGAGTAAAGAGCACCTCCCCCATACACTCCCAAGGGAACTGCTGCATTACGAAATGCTCTCAATGTCCCAAAGTCCTAGAAACACCTGGAGACCTGAGAATAAAACAGGCTCGAAGGAGCGGAAAGCCTTCCTCCATGTACTGGGTAGCACCATTGCTTTGGATTTGAAAACTGTTCTTGGAAATCTCATATGGGGTCGAGACTCAGAATGTTCACCAATTTCACTCAGTTGTATGAATATGCTGTGCTGGGGATGAGAACATGAAAGCATGGCTGAGAATCAATCCTCTGAAAGGGAGTTGTTCACATTTCTTGGGAGACAAGGTAAATAAAGGTAAAGAACCAGAGGGAGGAAAGTGGCATTACTTACATCTGAAATACCTCCTTCACAGGATGTATGTTCCATCTACTAAACATCATGAGCCTTAATTTGAGAAAAGTGAGAGCCACACAGAACAAGGTTCAAATCCCAGCTTCTCAACTGGGATGTTCTCCCAGACTCTCTGGCTCCAGAGCCCTTTCTTCTGCATCACAAAACATTCATATGAGTTGCCTGAGTAGCAGTGATAAAGGGTTCGAGAGGGACCCAGGCAATTACATCAGTGATTCCTCAGCAATTGGCCCTGTCCCAGCATATGCTATGCAGACAGTGTTTGGAGGGCTCCATTGCTATCAACTCATGTCACCATCTTATTTAATAGGCATTTGGGCCAAGCCTGGCACTTCAACGTTTTGAAAGCTCCATGAAGACTTCACTGTTCACACTAGCACGTTCTTCACTATAAGAATCCTAGTTTGGGCCTCCTGCTCTAATTCGTATTACTCCTAATTTTATTTTTTAAATGTTATGTATATATTACCATATCATTATATTTGTGTTTTCTATAAGCTACTAAAGTCACTGTGCAATAAAGTGTGAAGAAATACATTACACAAGTAATATATACTTATCGTAGTAGATTACATAAATGGCCATAAACGTTCATGCCTTCCTATGTCCATGGCCTTTGCCATATGACTTTTCAACTCCTCTCAGTAAGAGGTAGAGTCTTTTTATCACCCCTTAAACCTGGGCTGGCTTGGTGACTTGCTTTGGCCAATAGAATACAGCAGAAATGATAGCCTGCCAGTGCTGGGTCAAGGCCTCAAGGCATTGCATGCTATTCTTCCTTTTGGGGGCTTTGAAACCACCAAGTGAATAAGCCCAGACTGGCTTCTTCAGAGGATGAGAGGTACATGGACATTGGTCCCACTGTCCCGGGAAATAGCCAGACATATCCTAGAAGCAGACACATCTAGATGATCTGTCACTGACCCGAGATTCATGAGGCAGCCCAGCTAAAACCAGAAGAACTACTTAGCTGAACCCAGCCTAAATAAGCTAAATAAATGGCTGTTTTCTTAAATAACTAAGTAAGCAATAGCTGCCGGATACACCTATATTCATAATAGCTGTGCGTATGTGCCATTACTGGAATAAGTGATTTACTTGCATGATCTCAGCCTTTTTTGAGTTTGATACCACCTTCAATTTACAGATGATCCTTACAGAAGTTTAGTGACTTGCTTTTCCTCTTCTCCTACATAAAGTGCACCAATCTATTGAATTGTCACTATAGGAAATGTTAGAGCTCCTTAGCCATGAACTGTAGGTTTTTGTTATTATACTTATGTACAAACTCCTTATTTATCCTCTAATTAAACAGACTAAAAAATGTGAAGCTTGAAAAATCTTTAAAAAATTATTCTTCATATTTTTGTTTACAAGATAACCTTAGAATGTTGAAAGGAAGAAACGAAGTCAAGTTATGCTGAGGAGCCAACTTATCGTGGAGGTTTTGCCCATGTCCTGACGGACTGTGATAAAGTGCTGAGGAAGTCATGTGCCCTCTGAAGGATCCAGCCTGTCCCTGGTTGCCTTCACATCCCTGAAGGTTGCTCCGTAGATCACTCCTCAGAGGGCCTTTGAGAATACAAATTACTCACTTGCAAATTTATGGGATAATGTGTCTTGGGAATGTCTTTGAAGGTACACAAACATTCTGTTTTCTTCACTGCAAAACTCAGTACCAAGTCATGGGCCAAATTCTGTTTATTCCACTTGTCTTTGTCAACTAAGCATCCTTCCCCAACGGACTTACATAAATCAGCCTTCCTAGTGTCAGAATGTAACAACTTCCTGAGAGATTGGGGGAAAAAAATTGTTCTTTCATGTTGGCTCTGCAATCCATAACCCGTACGACTCAAGATCTCCTCCAGTAAAAGAGACGGTGTAGGCTTTGCAGTGGTGGGCTGAAGGTTGTGTTATGTAAGGATGTAAATAAGGAGAGAGAGAGAAGAGAAAACTGCTCAACGATCACATCTGTGCTCAGGAGAAATGCAATGTCATAAACTAAAATCAGAGTAATTTTTAAAAATTTCTACTTGATACCTAAAAAAGACCCAAAATGCATTCAATTTTTTCTCTTATCTTGCCTCTAGTTTTTGTTTTGCTTCTCCTTGTTGCTTTGAGTATTTTATTTACTTTATCAATGCCTTCCTTCCCTAAGGACTGTGTGTGAGTGTGAGTGTGAGAGAGAGTCTTAGTGTACACATACAGAGCAAATGGGCTTTGGGGACAACAGAGGTAGGGATAGATGTACTCAAAGGATGAGAGGAGGGTGGAGCCATTAAAGTCAAGGAAAATGAAAAGCTGTTTGACAGGAAAATATACATACAAATGGGTAACAAACTCCATTTATGAGCCTTAGGAAAGATTCAGAATTATAATGGGCCACACATTAAATTGGATTGTCAGAAACTTTCCAAAGAGCCCTTCTTATACCTCAATTCCTACAATGACAATTCCAATTCATTAATTAATAGCTTTACAGGATTGGCCCTCTGCCAGCCGACATCCCTTCCATCTTTGCTTTCTGGTGTTGAATATGAATTAATGTTCTTCATTCACTGTACCTTGTTTATTGAACTAACCTTCTGACATTTCACTGTTCTCATTAGGGTAAAAGTCTATCTCCCCTGCAGAAAGGGTGACTTTGAGTAAAGTAAGGTTGAGGCTAGTTGGGTTCAACTCGGCTGCTGAACAACTGGGGGAAGGGGACAGGTGGGCCTGAAAGTTTTAGTGGGAGATGGTACTGAAATGTGGACAGAGGAAGACACTAAAAACTTGCCTCCTGATTCTGTAATTTGCAAACTTTTTGTATGGTCCCTTTTTAAAGAAAAAAAAAACTCTCAGGATTTTCAGCATTGAGAAGTATTTTATCATTTTACTTAAATAATTACAATAATTATATGTACTGAACCTATGTATAATACCTGTAATGCAACTCTAAATCACAAAGAAATGTGTAAGTTATAAAACTTTGCAAAAATTTATAAGTTCAAATTAGTAAAAAATAATTTAATGAAAAGGATGACTTTGTTTTGCCTGAAACTAAATTATCTAGATTGGGGATTTAATAATAAAAAGGTGCATTTGCATGCTTTATGCTTCATTTTTTTGTACTTGATTCTTTTGCTTTTGATAAAGTATTGAGTCATTGTTATTTTTTGTTTTAAAAAAATTAACTCATTTTTAACCATCAATTTATTAAGTTGATGGGCCATTTAAAACTGTGTACCAAAATGTGATACTAGGAGAAAAAAACCATTAAATTCCACTTAATAGGAAGTTTTCCATTGTGTTTTTATAACTCCCTGTACTACCTTCTCATAAACTGCTCCACATGGTTGAGTACAAAGATGAGTGCCCACTAATGTGTTTCCTGGCAACACAATCTTGGTGCTGACTGCCACGACTGAGGTCTTTTGAGCTAAGCTAGGCTGCCAACTGCTGAGGGTATTTGATCTCTACTATTCAATTTCCCCATTTAAATTGTGGACGTTTCTTCCATTCAGCATGCTATGATGCCTTTTGGTTTTTAGTAGTGCTAAAGTATAGAAACACAAATGCAAATTCAGACATGGAAATTGAGTAGTGGCACTCAATTACAAGGTAATTGGTTCGTAAGCAGCATTGCTTATAGTAACATGTATGAAAGACAAAGCTAAAACTGTCACAGAAATCCTACATACTACACCTCAGAGAGCATATCCATGTTTTCACAGTATCTTCCTAGTTTGTTCTTTTGCCTGTAACTATCTGGCCTTGCTAACAGATTTCCTGTCTAAGCATCATTAATAAACTAACTTTTCAGGATTTATTAGAACTGTAGTGCAGAGAACTCACTCTTATGAGACTGTGGAGGAATAAGCCTTATGAAGGCATCTGATCTTTGTAGCTAAAAAGATTTTATTTATTTATTTATTTTGCTAAGAAGTGCTCCTAGTAGATATTTACTTTTTGGCCTTAGATAAAATAAAGTAAAAAAAATCAAAATGCAATGACTTTTTAACATCACATTTTTTGTTAAAATATCTGCAAACCAACTATTTTCGAATTTATGTTTCTTATCAAGCCAGAGTCTGCTCTCTCATGGCATTTTAGTACCTCTGAGGAAAAGGAATAAATCAATTGTTTTATACAAAGAACAAAACTAAGTAAAAATATATTATGCTCCTTTAAAAAAGTTAACCTAAAAGCCCAAAAGATTATTTTGATTTCTTTTAGGTGGACACCATCATTCAAGGGATATGTTTGCCCGCAAGGGCATGAAAAAGTCTTTATTAAATGCCTGTTTCATCTGGTACTTCATTTAATTCTTATAGACAGATTTCCAGCCTGTTCATGTCCCTACATACATATTCATACACTTTCCCCACAGCTTGCTGAGCCTTGGGTTCTAAAGTCTACCTACTGCCCTGTAAAAGAATACACAGCCTTGGTAGTACACAGGCTATTGTTTCCTAGCATTAGGTTGAAATAATTCTGGCAACTAAGACCCCAGTGATTTCAGAGATTTCACCATCTGAGTGCCTGGCCAAGCTGCTCAAGGTCACTAACCAACTTAATGGCTCAAGGATTATTGCAATCTTGGGGAAAACATTCCAGAACAAGTCATTCCTGTTTACAGAAATAGCTTAAAATGTTCCCAATACATTTCCTTGCTCCGTCTACTTAAGATAAAATTCTGTTACTCAAGTATTGACATATATAAATGTGTATGTTTGTATATACATATGTAGACACATAACAATTTGCACTTTAGGGACAAATCTTTGGTGTACTGTTTAGGAACACATACATTTCGTTCTATCACAAGCCATCCAAAATCTATTTTTAAAATAGATTCTTGTGGCAGAGTCTGCTAGTTGTCCTCCACTATCCATTTGCACTTATTTTCTGGTAATATAATTTTCAGTGGACACATGATTGCCCTAAAGACAGACCATGTTATCCAGCTTCCCTTGCAGCTAAGTGTAGTATGACTAAGTTCCTGTCAATGAGAAATAAAAATATTAGAGTGGCTTCTGGGACTCTTATGTGACAGTCAGCAGACACATGCTCTTTGCCTTCTCTTTCTCACCACTTTCACCTTCTTGCTGCCTGGAAGCAGATGCCACCTTGGACCATAAAGATGAGGTCACACCATAGGGGTAGTAGAATAGGGAGCTATTTTCTAAGGATTTCCTGGAGCAAATCCTCCATCCCAGGCCTGCACTGCTTTCTTCGACATTTTTACATGAGAGACACTCGCTCATTTTTCTTGAACTATTTTCTTTAAATTCCTTTAATTTGGGATTGTTCTGTCCCATACACACAAACCTAAAATCACAGAATGCAATTTGGTATGAAGCAAATTGCTAAATTTCCATCTTATATCACTGATACAGATGATCGCCCAAAGATATAGTAATATATAAAAAGAGGTATCGCATCTATCTGTGAATAAAGAATTTATAGCACATGCATACTGAGGCTAGGTCGATACCTTAGATAGAGAACAGGGAATGGAAATATGTTCCAAATCTACATAAGAGAGGGTGAGGGAAGGTCATCGGCTCAAATAAATCCTTGAAGGTCAAATGTCAAGAATTGTTTGAACAGCTTGGTGAGCTAAAATGAGGTAATCCAGACCCGTGTCCTCCTGGGAATCAGCATAGAGGTTGAAAGGGAAGAGTCGATGGAGGGGCCTTTGAGAAAGTATGTGGACGCGGCTGACAACAACCCAGCTCACTTTCCACTGAGCTGACTCAGCCTGCCCCTCTCCACCCTAACCTCTGACCTCCTGTGCAGTCCCACATGGAGGAAAGCCCTGGGCAACTGCGTTCCTTGGTCCTTTAATGCCCTTACTGCAAAAATAACCACCAGCTGCTCCAGGAGTGCGAGAGGCCACGGGGAAGAGCCTGAGCCCACACTCAGCTCTGAGAAGGAAAGGCAGCCCACTCCAGTAAGCATCTGATGCCTGAAGATTCCTCTCCCCTCTCTG
>RJWJ010047555.1:0-10935 GCA_004363605.1 Indri indri | reverse complement strand
AAAGAATAAGCTAATTCAAGCAATGAGTGCCCATAATAGGTACCTCTCTCTCCTCCTTTTAGAAACAAAAGTTATATATAAGTATATAGAAATAAATAATACACACATATACATATAAATAATTATCAAGAGTGACATTTATTAAGCTTCCAGACCTATTTATGACCCATTGTGCTCTTTATTGTAATTATGCAATTTAATTATTAAATAACTATTACAGAAATGGTCGAAATGTGTTGACTACTTTGGAAAGAGTAAAGGTAATTTTTAAAATTGCTTTGCAATTAGGCGTGAATAAGACAAGCATAAAAATGTAAAAGGATTCTATACTTAGATTGCTTTCTAAGCTTTTTTACATTCTTGTTCCACTTTTCCACTTAAACCAAAATTGGAAATATTGGAAGATGTCCTATGTGTGTGATATTTATAGAAGACATATCTTGGAACCTTCTATCAGTGGTTGGTGTTATTGCTGGTGTTATGCACAGTATGATAATCTTCAGGCCTGTTTCCTTCTCTCTTTCCTCTTAGTCTTATGTTTGAGCTGACATCTTTCTGCTTGTCCTTGTCTCTCGTTACTTTATGCCAGGTTATACTGCTGCGGCCCTCATGGAGTGAGGAGTGGCACTGCTTCGCTTTGCAGAGTGATCTGTGTCGGTCATTCTCAGTGAGCGTGTGTGACAGATTTATCTCAGGAAGTTAAAGGAAAAATATGAATATCTGGACTGTCAGTCCAGTGACTCAAGGCCACAAATAAAAATGGCTAAATCTAAACTTTAATTTACTTACCGAATGTAGATGCTAGGCATACAGATATTGATGGTACTTTCCTATTAGTTTCTTTGGATGTTTCTTAATTTTTCATAAGTGATACTTTCAATTTACATTTTGAATGGCGATTTCTGAAGAACGTCTTTAAAAGATAGAATTAAACAAATGTAAATGGCCTCTATGTGAATGTTAATATGTGACATTTTTTATTTAAGCATAACTTTTTATGCTGTATTAGTGCATAAAAGTGACATAATAAATGATATCAATCTCCTGTTTAAGAAAGTTTATTACTGTTCTGTAGCTAATATGCCTTTTTATTATTTCAGTTTTGGTAACATAGTATCAAATAATGAAAGTTGCCAGATCCGCTGCAGCCAGAGTTAGCACAAGACCAGAGCATCAGATTAAGTTTGATGAAGGATTTGACAATTATGTTAGCCAGGAGATGACTGCTGATCTTAGAAAAAGGTGTCAGGCTTTGTAGCCTATTGGATTTTGTTTGGGTGGTTTGTTTTTACATTAACTGTAGATTTACTTTATTGCTTGTGTATATTATTGCTGATAGGTGCCTAAGCATTATGAATGCATTTACAGCTGTGTGCTTACTCTCTGATACCATTTCCTAGAGAGGGAAAGATGTTCTGGATTTAGCAGTCCTAGATTTTTCCATACGTTAAATTAAAATGAGCCCTGCCTCACATCTACCCATGCTGAATAGAGGTCCCCTGATTTAGCATAAGTGAAGCTTGCTGAATTCTAAACAGATAAACGTTTTGCAAGAAACATTATTTTTTCATTCTGAATATAAGTGCCTGACTTCTGCTTATGTAAAATGCTTTTTTCATACAGATACATCACCTTCACTTTGGAATGTGGAAGTTGCCAAGCAGTTAGCCATAGTAAATGAACAGCCCTTTCAGAATGGGTTTGAAGAGATGATCCAGCGTGCTAAAGAGGGTAAATTGCGGGCCCTATTAACAATGAAGCAGGTAAGTGTTAACTTCATAGGTTTATAAAATTTATTGATATTTTTTCTGCCAGATTTTCAGTTTTAGAGTCTAGGTATTTACCTTAATTTTAGAACACGATATCGATATCTTCGTGGTGTCCTAAAAGAAATCCGACAGTGGTTTTTAAAAAAGAATTAGTATTTCACTGAATTCTAGAAATTTGATAAGGAAAATGAAGAAGTAAAATTATATGGCAAAAATGCACCATGAATTTCTATGACATAAAAGGATTGAGAAATGCAAATGTTAACAGTTTTCTAGTTGCTTAGCAGGCTATTACTTAGTGAATCTTCTAATACATTAAATATTGGGTATGAGATTCTACCTAAATTTGAAGAACATTGTAACTTGTAAAGTCTTATGCTGGTGTCCTTTAGTGATAAAACCATTGTATTAATGAGGTGCCAGGTATATTGCTTAAAGTGTTATGGTTTCTGTATTTTGGAAGGTAAAGTTAAAACACCAAAGACTTTTTACTTGTGCAAACCTGAGTAGAGATCCCAGCTCTGTCAGTTGTTAGCCTTTTGCCTTTGAGGAAATTATTTATCCTCCTGAGCCTCATTTTCCTCATCTATAAAATTAAAGATACTTCATTGGAAGAATGTGAAAAATGAGATAAAGTTATTGAGTTGTTTGGCACAAGTTGGCATATAATACATATGAATAAATGTTAGCTCCTTTCCTCTCCTGAAGCATCATAGAACTTTAAAAGGGGACAAAAACTAACAAAATATAATGTCTGATATTAAGGAAAGATTTTACTTACTCTTAGAACATCTTTGAATTTCATTATTTGATGAAACTTGGGTGTTCCAAGTCCTCATTTAAAAACATGATTTAAAACCCAGTAATTCCAATTACCAGTGATAAAACATACAAGTGTCACCTTTGATAATTACTAAGGAACAAGACTTAACTATAAATAATACTATATCTATTTCATTTTTAGCTTGTTTCATTTAAAAATTAATTCTTGCTAAACAGTTCTTGGTGCTAGGCCAAGACTCATTTCTTCAGAATGCAACGTAAGTCTTGCAGGATGTGCATATACTGTACTTCTTCAGATTTCTCATAAGTTTAAATATATGGATTTTACCTCTGGGTAGAGAATTTAGCATGCTCCATTCTTCTGTGCCAGGTATATTTATATCTATATCAATGTAGGTACGTTGGGAAAAATCAGTGTATAGCTATAAGCTGACAGGAGGTGCCTTTAAGGATTTTTAGCATAGATATGACTACATATTCCCAAAAGCCCCACAACTATGTAATTTGTAGTTTGTAATAAGTCAGCATATTATATATAGTTCTTTTCTGAGTAGAAGGTTTTAAGTGGTTTATTGAAAACTAAAGTACATACAAAAGAGTAAGGAGGAATCTAATCTGATCAACATAATTTTTCCTGAATTACCTGCTAAAAAATAATAAAATTAAAAAAAAATAAAAACCTCGTATTGAGGTATAACAACACGTGCCTTTATGTAGGAGAGACAGTGAAGCACAGCGGTTAGGAGTTCCAGTTCCTCGAGTGAGTTATAGGCTTAATCTACCCAAGCCTCGCTTCCTTCGTCTCTAACATGGTGGGAATAATACTAGGACTGACTTTACGGGGTTTTTGTGAGGAACAAGTGAGGTTATACAGTAAAGCATCATCACCGTCTTCATCCCTATTTCTGTAACAATATTGTGAGAGGATTCACTGCTGTAATTATTTTCTGTTCTATACTGTAACATTTTTAAGTCTTAAAATATTAGCAAGGATGTTATGTATTATCTGGTAACCACCAAATAGAGCAGTAGCAAAGCATGTACTGGTGGTGTATTCATCAACAGTGAAATATGTAAGTTCATAAAAATCTTGAATATTCAAACGCCAAAGGAATTTATCTTAAATTCGACCTGGTTTCTGGGAAAGTTTAATTTCTAAAGAAAAAGGGAGAAACATGTTTTTTGGTCAGGTTGGGGAGATAAACGTGATAAGTATCCATATGCACTGTACTTATTATTGATATTTCAGGGTTGGAAAGGGAGATATCTCATTTCCAGCTCCTTAAGGCAATTGTTATCTGAAGGAAAAACAGGAAAGGAACTATGGAAACTCTCACTTTGATCACTCCCCTCAGTACACACTTAATAAACTTCTGAATATCTGGCATTATTACCTGGGGCTTCGACAGTTCTATAACTTTCTATTTCTTTTACTTAAATTTCAAGATTAATTGGCTGGGAGTGGTGGCTCACGCCTGTAATCCTGGCACTCTAGGAGCCCGAGGCAGGAGGATCACTTGAGCTCAGGAATTCAAGACCAGCTTGAGCAAGGGCGAGACCTCATTTTTCCTATAAATAGAAAAATTAGCCGGGCACAGTTGCCCACGCTTGTAGTCCCAGCTACTCGGCAGACTGAGGCAGGAGGATTGCTTGAGCCAGGAGTTTGAGGTTGCAGTGAGCTATGATGATGCCACTGTACTCTAGCCCAGGGTGACAAAAGCAAGACTCTGTCTTTAAAAAAAAAAAAAGAATGAACCAAGAGAGGAGAGAATCTTATTTGGAAGCAAGGAGGTGGTAGCAGTGAACAGGGAGCAGAGGAGCCCTCCATGCAAAGAAAGGAGCTAACAGACCCTTTATCTGTCCCTCACCCTCCAGAGTTCTCTGCCACCATGTGAGGCTGGTGCCCCAAACCCAAACCCACCATCGCATTGGATGGAGCTCCTGCCTCAAGCTTGCAGTTACTTGATCCTATTTGAGGGACAGGAAAGATATTTATGATTCATGAAGAGCACAAAGGTGGTGGAGGGACTGGAGAATCGGTCTGAATTTAAATTTGAAGCAAAATTTAAGCTCAAAATGCTGTTATACATGAGAGGTTCAGAAATAAAAAACTGTATTTAAATCTTGATTCGTTAAACTTTTTGAACAGGCTTGAAAATTTTCATGCAAACATATAAGGACTTATTTCTAGGGAAAAATGAAATACTAGGTTCCAAATAACTGATTTACATGAGAATTGTTTAGGGCCAACAAACGGGTAATTTGTAGAATAATTATAGCCAATTTGAGCCAAAATAAGTAAGTATATGAATTTATGTTGTTACTTACCATGTACATTTCTATCCTTTAGCACTGATCCCAAAGCTTTGATGATATCAGAAAGCTTTGATGGAGCCCAAAGTGAAAGGTGAGACCTACATACATATATATAGGCATACACACACACATAAACACACACATGCGCATATATACACACACACATGCATATAGGTATGGAAAGAGAGGGAGAAAGAGAAAGACATGTGGGGGCGGTTAAGGTTGGTGAAATTCAGTTTCAGAATTTTTCATGGGAAAATAGTTTTCAGGACACTGATTCTGAAATTTTATCTAAAAATTTACATCTTCCAGTGAGCTAAGTCATGTTTACTATATGTTTTAGATCCAAAGAATTTTGCTGTTCAGATAAATGGGTCACATCATGGCTCATACAGTTTTGCATTCGTTGATGTTTAAAGTAAAATAGAATTCCCCAGGCTCGATGATGTCGATGAAGACATTGACTATCTTGCTTCATATGAGTAAGTCAGTTTGAAGTTTAGAGGGAGAGATCCACTGATGGATCTTTAGGAAGACAGAGATAGTGCTGAGGCAAGAAGGAAAAAGGAAAGATACCAAAATGTATGAGAGGGAGAGTACATAATGATGATTCTAATTGAATTTGCAGACAAGTGCCATATTTGAAAAAAAAATTCCATTCATATGGAAATAAATGTTCTTTTAGCTTTAAAATGTGACAACCTTAGAAGAGAGTAACTTTACTGAAAGTTTCTTAACAGAGGAATACAGAAGGCTACTTACTCTTCAGTGTAGTTCTTTCTCATTATCCCCGGATATTGCCTGATTCCCAGTTTTGTAGACTTTGTCTATGAGCAAATGGGACTGATAAAAGCAAACATGTTTTGCTGACTAAAGGCCTCTTCGTGGTCACTGAAATTTTATTAATTTTGATTTGTTTGTAAGTAATCTCACCTGTAATACTCCCTATTGCACTGATCTGAACACATTTTACCGTGGACTCATTGTAATGAAACAATACATTCTTAAAATTGCTTTTGTCTGAACTGCAGAAATACTCAGGAGATTTTTTTCTTCTGCTTCTTTCCTGCACAGTTACATAACCATTGACCAGCTTTGTCAATGTTGGAGAGGGGGGAGTACTACCAAAGAGGAAATTAACTGGTTACTCTTGCAATTTGTTGATGTCTGAACAAAGATTACATGGGAAACAAAGGAGGCAATTGATGAATACAAACAGTTCTTGAAATTACCCTGAATTTCCATTTTCTAGAATTTTTTTGATCATGGGCCATCAGTGAAGAGTTCACTCTGCCACTTAACTAAACAGTATGTCTGCATATTAGCTGTACATTTTCTGCAATGGGGTTGCCAGGGCTGGGGCAAAATTTGGATAATTTGGGCAAGGCAAGCATTTCCTTCTTACCGCACTCTGAACAAAAGAAAGGGTTTTCTTTGGAGGATAAGCAGCAGCCCCTGTGACAAACACTAGTATTTCAGACCAGGGGATGGTCTTGGATTTGGAGTAAAGCTGGAATCAGTGCTTGTCTTTGACATCTCACATTCACTTGACACTCAGCAAGTCTCTAAACATCTTTCAACTTTAGATTATTCATCTGTAATAATAATGCTATTTGAGGTATCTATGTACTGAGTATTATATAAAAAATTAATAAAAGTAAAATAATATATGTGAAAATGCTTTGAAAACTAAAGCTCTATAAATATGTTTAATACTAAAACCCAAAATAACACAAAAAAACTTCATTATAGGAAAATAGGAATTCATCATTTGCAAACTAGATATGCTCATTTAAAATTGGAACATTTAGCTTTGTCATTGGATTGAAAAGTGACTCATTAAGTATATCAATCCTTTTTATATCTTAATCCTTTTTATATCTTATGTAGTACAAGTAATTTTCTCAGGTTGTCTTGCTTTCCATTATATGGACATTTATAAGCTTCATGTAGTCAAATATTGTTAGTAGTTTTCTTTATGACTAATGCCTTTTGGGTTGTACTCAGAAAGTTCTCTTATCTTCACATTATAAATATACTCACCAAAATATCTTCTCCTATATTTTGCATTCATTTTCTACATTTCGATAAAGCATAGTAAATGTCATTACTATTCCCTATTAATATCTTCCCAAAGTAGTGTTCCGTTAGATACACTTTAGGACGTGCTGGTTCAGTGACACCTTTAATATGACCCAAAGATGCTGCAAGAACAAATGCTGACATGTTTGTGGCATGTCTCGCCAAAGGGTTTCCTGTGACGTTTGTCTATTCATTCATCACTTGCAGACTTGAAGTTTTATAGGCATGTGTGATGTGTAAAAGTTCATTTGAAGAATAATTTTCAGTGCAAAAAATGTTTAAAAGTGAGGTATATGACAATGACGCAAAAATGGGATCTCCAAACATTTCAATTATCCCTAGAAGGACCTAATAGAATGTCTAATGCTTACTTTTAGAGATATCTAAAGTGTGAGAGAGGTGATTAAGTTAACAAAAAGTAAGTATGAAGTTAAAATGTCTATTTGCTCTGAAATCTCAGAATTCATTTTCTTACTTACTGTCACGACTATTTATGAGACTCTAAAGACAAGCTAAATGCAAACTCTTAATATATTATGAAATCTTTTATATGAGATGATGGAAAGTAATTTCATGCCTTTTTAAAGGTTAGATGAGGAATTCGAATACCACTTTCAGATCAAGTATCTCCTCTGTTAAATATTACACTATTTCATGGTTCAAATCTCCATTGTGGTTGAGAGATGGTAGAGAGAACTAACGTCTGATTGACTGATGACACAGATCAGTTTCCCAGAGTTATATGTTCATGGGCACTATGTGTTGGGTAGCTACTGTGCAGCTTGGCATGTTCATGGAAGGGGCAACGGACATGATCTAATCATGAAAATGACAATGAAGCGAGAGGTGGTTTTTTCCTGTTCGTCTTCCAGAAACGCTATGGTAAGAGAAAACACGTGAACTGAAATTTCTGGTGTTTGTTTTAAAGCTCAGTGTCAAATCAGCATTTTGACCTCCCCAAACCATCACTCATCATAATGAGATGCCATGTTGCTTTCTGGTTACCATCCAACTTGGTGTCACTGAAGGTTTGGATGCAAACCAGAGATAAATTAACCTCATTGTTCAAAACAGTTTTTTCAGGATACTTTCCAAAATATATTTTAGTGCAGAGTGTCGCTTTGCCTTTCACTTTCCCACAAATGCTGAGCATGTTCCCAGGAATCTATCAAGGTTTTAAATTCACATACCTGGTCATTTTAGGCATATTCTCTTCTTCTGGGTCATTTTATGTTTTATTAAATGATTCTAAAATTTTAGTGTGCATGAAAACCACCTAGGAGCTAGTAAAGATGCACATTCCGAGGTTGTACTAATGTATGATTCAGGAAACTAGAATCGGGCCCAGGAACCTGTAGACTTAGAAATGTCCCAAGTGATTCTAACTCAGGTTCTGTGAGATGACACTGTGAGAAACAATGCAAGAGTGGGAGGAATCTCTTTATCCAAAGTAATGTTTTGCTAAAATGAAGAAATGCCTCAAACTATAGACCCTTTCTGAAACAATAAGAAAGCTTCCTTCATGGGTCTAAGAACCATAAACTTTTATAATTTCTTCGCAGGCATTTGCCTCAAATTCTCCTATTACCAACCCTATTCCTCTCCCCCTGCTTTTTTTTGGCCTCTCCTAATTGTAGGCATTCACCAAGGCCTGATCCTTGGCTTGCTTTTCTTATTGCAGCACATACTCTATTCTTGGTTATTCTCACCCATTCTGCTTCTTTAAATTATTTGTTCTCTCATTTACTGAACAGATATTTATGCACACCCACTGAGTTGTAGATGCAGGAGCTACAACGTGGACAGTCTCCATTCCAACAATTCAAACAAATTAGTCGATCTGAATTTATCAAATGAGCTTTTCCAGCCAGGCGCGGTGGCTCACACCTGTAATCCTAGCACTCTGGGAGGCCGAGGCGGGAGGATCCCTCGAGATCAGGAGTTCAAGACCAGCCTGAACAAGAGCAAGACCCCGTCTCTACTAAAAATAGAAAGAAATTATCTGGACAACTAAAAATATATATAGAAAAAATTAGCCAGACATGGTGGCGCATGCCTGTAGTCCCAGCTACTTGGGAGGCTGAGGCAGGAGGATCACTTGAGCCCAGGAGTTTGAGGTTGTTGTGAGCTAGGCTGATACCACAGCACTCTTGCCCGGGCAACAGAGCGAGACTGTGTCTCAAAAAAAAAAAAAAAAAAAATGAGCTTTTCCTCTGCTTATGTAAATGGCACCAGCATTCTCCCACTCGGACCTCAAAATTTCCCACTATATTCTTCAGCAACTTCACTCTTACTTCCCTGGCTTTTGAGCTCTCAAGATATAATAGCCCTATCAAACCAAGCTTATTTCCTTCACACACCTAGTCTCGATCATACAGCTTGACAATTATATACCATTCTACATTGTTCCTTATGTGTACAGCTCCCTGAAGGGACCAACCAACTGAGTCTGCACCTTCTTTTGTGTTTTTCACAGGGCCTAGCATAGACCTTCATTATTGTTGGTGTCATTATTTTCAACGGTGAATCTATAACAAAGAAATACTTAGTACCGCTTCAAAGTCATTCATTCCAAAAACTTGACCTATCTTTGGTCACTCCATCCAGCAGCCTGCAATGGACATGGCCTATGATCCTGTCAACAAATGCAATATTCTTGATAAAACATGATGAGTTATGCATTGCTTTTTGAATGTCAGTGCCAGCTTTAAAATTGAGTTTCTTAGTGTATTCTCAAAAGAGGCCTCACCATATAAAAATCAGATGACATTTACAATAATAACATTTAGCAATAATATTTAATTGGCTAAATTCTAATAGAAAATGGAATACTTTACAAAAGAGCCCCTCAATAACCCTCAAACATGTTGGCCTTTAAAAAATGTAAACAATATTATTTCAACTCTATAGAAAAGATTAATATTTATTCATACATGTAGCGATTGGGCTATGGGACCAGAAGTACTTGATAAATATAGGAAGCCTTGATAAGTGAAAATGAACTTCACTGTTATCATCAGCTGGGTTTATAGTTCTGAATTCCATGTGTTCATTCACAGATTTTTCATGACTGTGAATCCAACAGAGTAATAATACGTCCATTCAGCTGCCCACTTCTGTACCAAGATGTGAACATGCAGTTTTTCATATCCTCCGTGAGTAATCAAGAAACAGCCTCTTCCAATTGTCCTTGCCTGGTGTTTTGAATGATTTTGGTTTGGAATTTGCTTTGTGACAGTTTCCAACAAGGGAAATAATGGATGTTAACCCTTTGCCAGGGAGGGGTAGGGAAACAACAAATCAGATCTATAACAAGTTTTTTTTAAAAATAAGAACATAGGTAATTTGAAAATTTTGTGCCCATTTTTTTCTGCATTCTATATAATTTACATGTATTAATTTTCAAGTAAGAAAAAATACAAAAGTCAAGATGCTAAAAAAAGATACATTTTACTGCATAACAGTGATCACATTTTTGTTTTGCATCATTAAAACGCATTGTTCCCCATAATTCATAAAATACTTTAAGGGAGATTTTTCTTTTCTCTGCATTGATATTATACGGTTATAAACAGCATTTATTATTTCAGTATTTACTTTTTGAAAAATGAGAACGTCTTCAATTGTCATTACTCTGAATGTGATGAGTGTTTAATTTATATTGGCCAGTCATAAAATGTGTATCTGAATATTATTCTGTATACAACAAATTTCTAAGCCTTAATAGTTTTAATTCATTGTGCTGTTAAATCGTCAGCCAGAACTGCCAACAAGTAAGTACAATGATCAATTTAAAATGTATTTCCTGTGCCCTCCCTCCTCCCCTGCTTGCTACCTGTCGGAGGAGAATCTATTGAGTGTGAAGTGGTAAATGCACTGAAGCAAGCGACCTGGATAGCTCCCATATCAGACGTTGCCCCTTGGAGAATGGAGTCACTGAATTCTTGCTCCAACAGTGGTCTCTAAGCAAAAGCAATGGTGTAAA
>RJWJ010047554.1:0-10929 GCA_004363605.1 Indri indri | reverse complement strand
ACGCACAATCATCATTTCATATATCTGAAGAATCTTCTCAGAAAAGAATGGAGTCATTTGCAAATTCATGGCAGCACAAGTGTCTTTAATAGCTGCCAACAAATCATTGTAATCTGGTTTTGGTAATTTCACCCCAGGAAACAAATCCGAGGTAATTCCCTGATGATAGATGATTTGGAGGATTTATATTGAATGTACACACTTAACATTGATGGAAATAGAGCCATTAAGTAATAATAATTCAACAGTGTTTTTAACAGCTTTATAGAGGTATGATTGACATATACAAAACTGCATGTTAAGGTATAAAATTTGATAAATGAAACCATCACAACAATCAAGATAATTAACATATCTATCAACCCCAAATTTTTCTTGTGACCATTTGTAATCCTCCTTCCCTCCTCTCCTGCTACCTCCCACTCCCATCCCCAAAAGGCCACTGATCTGTATTCAGTTACTATTTTTATTTGCATTGTCTAGAATTTAACATAAATGAAATTACATAGTATGTGTACTGCTTTTTTCCTTTGGCTTCTTACATTTGTCATAAATATTTTGAGATTCATATGTCACAGCATGTATCAATAGCTCATTCCTTTTCATTGCTGAGTACTATTTCATTGTATCAAAGTGCTATAGTTTTTAAATTCATTCACCTATTAATGGACATTTTCATTGTTTCCAGTTTTGGGCTATTACAAATAAAGCATCTGCAAATATTTGTGTATAAGACTTTGTATGAACAAATGCTTTCATGTCTCTTGGGTGAATCAATCTAAGTGCCCATTGATGGATAAATGGATAATGAAAATGTGGTATATATACACAACGAAATACTATTTAGTCACAAAAGGAATGAAATTCTGTCATTTACAGCAACATAGATGAACCTAGAGGTCATTACATTAAGTGAAATAAACCAAGCACAGAAAGAAAAACATTGCATGTTCTCGTTCATATGTGAGAGCTGAAAAAATGGATCTCATGAAGTTAGAGGTAGATTGGTAGTTACCAGAGGCTAGGAAGTATGCAGGAGGATGAAGAGACGTTGATTAATGGGTACAAATATAAGGTTTGATAGAAGACATAAGATTTAGTGTTTGATAGAACAGTAGGGTGACTATAGTTTATAATAATCTACTGTACATTTCAAAATAGCTAGAGGATAATTTGAATGTTTCTACCATAAAGAAAAGACAAATATTTAAGGTGATAGATATCCCAAGTACACTGATTTGATCTTTACAAATTATACGAACGTATTAAATTATTACATGAACCGCAAAAATATGTATATTATACATCAATAAAAAATACAAATAATAAAATAAAAAGTTGGAGGCCTAACTGTCTGATTTCAAGGCTTATTATAAAGACTGTGGCATATTGGAAAGGTAGCAAATATATCAATGGAACAGAATAGGGAGACCAGAAATAGACCCACACGTATATAAACAACTGATTCTCAACAAACATGCAGAGGAAATTCAGTGGAGAAAAGACTCTTTCCAGCAAATTATGCTAGGAAAACTAGCCATGCTCAAAATAATTAACTTTAATCCCTACTTCAAACAAATACAAAAATTAGTTTGAAAGCATTTTTTTAAAGCATTTTAATGGATACATCATAGTGGGTTGAATACTGTCCCCCAAAATTTCATGTCCACCCAGAGCCTCAGAATGTGACCTTATGTGAAAAGAGGGTCTTTGCAGATGTAATTAGTTAAGATAATGTCATACTGGATTAGGGTGGACCCTAAATCCAGTGACCAGTGTCTGTTTTAGAGAACAGAGGAGAGCGATTTAGACACAGAGACACAGGGAGGAAGGCCACATGATGATGGAGGCAGAGACTGGAGCGAAGCAGTTACAAGGCAAGGATTTCAGGGATTTTAGGGAGCCACCAAAAGCTGGGAAGAGGCAAGGAAGAATTCTTCCCTAGAGCCTTCAGAGGCAGCATAGCCTCCCAACACCTTGATTTCAGACTTAGACCTCATATGGGGAAGAGGAAAAGAATGACACCAAACGATATTATGAAAACTTTAAACATTATTCTAATATTTCCTCTCTAATCTTAAAGTCATCTCACTCTTTTAAAGAAATTAAGTTTATTTATTTTATTTCTTCAGTCATTATTCGGACAAACATTTACCAAGTGCTGTACCTGTACTGTGCTAGGGATTCAGTGGTGTGTTAGAATAATCGCTTTTCTTTACAGAGCCTATATTCTGGTGGAATTTATAAGCAAACATTTTGTAACTTTTGTGTGCTCATTATATTCCGCAGCAAAAAAGGTACTATTTTAAAATCCCAAGTTGTTGAAAGTCATCCAAAGCAACGAAACTAGCTAAACACACTTCAAATAAAACATGGAATGATCTGTTTCCCTATACTGTGTCATTGTTTTCCATAGTGGAAGTTCTCTTAGGGAGCTTTGTCAACTTGGACATTTAATAAATACATTATCATAAGAGTTTTGATATATTGGAATAATAAATGTTCTTACCTCAAAGAGTGGTAAATCATGGGATAAAAATTTTGGCAGATTTACATCAATGATAGATCTAAGCAGCAAAATTTCTTCATTTTCATTTGGATATTTCAGCTAAAAGAAAATATTCTCATGATTATATCTGCATCTGCTAGCTGCACCTCCCTTTCATGTCCACATACAAAAAAATTATAGGCAATTTAAACAAATGCAAAAACGCCCTTATTTCTTTTCATGTTATTGGATTGTTGTTAATTTTAGAAACTGACATTTACGCTTGTTGAATTTTTTTTACTACCTTATAATAAAATCCTAGGTTGAACTAACTACCTTTTCACAGAAATGCTAGGCAAAGAAATATTAACCATGAATTCAATATAATTTGGGAGTTGCCATCGCCTATATATTGGGTAGAGCTTATTTATCCTATGCATTCAAGACTAGTAACGGGTTGATTAAAAATTACTGAAAGTGGGCAATCATTTTGAAGATGCATTTGAATTTAAAACATATTCATTCATTTGCCCATATTTCCATGCCAAGGCCTTTTGTGAGTGTAGAGTTCTGCACCTTTTCTTTTTTTTTGCAAACCAACTATGCATCATCTACTCTGTCCCATTATGTGTTCTGTTTGTTTTGTTTCATTTTCAAAGGGGATAATGCTCTTCAAAGATACTTGTAACACAATTTAAGTGTATCATCCTTGTAAATTTTTAAGTTTATTTTTTCAGTTTGGTACACTTTTCTCATCTGCATCTAATTCAAAGTCAACGTTTTAGCGTTTCATCTTTACTGAAGCTTTCTTAAACAATGAACTTAGTTTTCATAGAAACGAAATTCTTCTTTTTATGCTTATATATCATCAGTTTCCCCACCACGTAATGAAATAATAACAATAACATGTCCAACTGGCTTCAAAAATTTTCAAGAACAAGCAAACTAGCTCTAAGTAAGGAATACAACTCATCTGACAGAAGCCAAAAAAGGACAGAACAGGCGATGATGCTGGCTGTGCTCACCATGCCGCCACGTGTTAGCAAGTTCCACAGACAGAGGGGAGAGGCTGGTTAAGGCACTAAATCAGTGTAGTAGAGGATGTTAAGACAACTTACATTACATTCTAAAACATTTGTGGTATAGCCAAAGTTTACTAAAAATATGAGCTCTGAACTTGTTACTCATAATAGCGTGAACAAAAATCTAAATTCAGAATTCTTTTACCTAACATCTCACTCCAAAGTTTCTCCTCCCCTTGCATCTAAGTTTCCAGAACCCTCTCCTTTTTCTCTAGAATCTTTCTAACTAATAAATGCCATGTTCCTACTTAACTGGCTGCAACTTTACAAAGTCTGTGAAGCCTTGCATTCAGATCCAGTCTCTGAATCTCCAGAGTTCCCCAATGTGAGAGCTAGTCCTGTTCATCTGGGTTTTGTCTTTGGATCAATCTAACTGCACATAAATTATGAAGTGTCAGAAGTCTCTTTTGCTATTTGAGAGGCTATTATTTTGAAGATAATGTCTAAATTGTCTTTTGATATAACAGAAACAAACTTCAAAATATTCAGGCCAAAACATTCAACAATTCTAAATTAGCTTTTGACAAAGAATGACAGGATTCATTTGCAGGATTCATTTGCTACGTAACTTTAATAGCTCAATTCCATAGTCAAGATTTCAGTGATGACATACACTAGGATAATGCATTATCTTTCCCATTATCTGACCACAATGTAATCCTGACAAGCCAAGTTAATACAAATTGTTGCTTCTAGTCATTTTTGTTTATTGCAAAAAACAATGACTTGAAGTTACGTCAGGCTAATGTGAAATAGAATGTCATCACTATATATCAGAATTCTTGAGAACGTTATTATAGAAGATAAAAATGCATGCCATCGTTCTTAATAATGTAGAATATATTTTAAAATCTGTATCTTCTACAAATCATGAATGTGAAAATTTTGCAAACTCCAAGGTCACAGTTTGCATTTTGCTATTGACTGTAGCCTATCTTGTTTTCATAAAGAACTAATATACAGTTATATTTCATGGTCCCACAAAATATTTTCAATGAAAAGTTGGCCAAATCTTAAAGTATTTGGGTTTTCATATATACAGTATGATTTAGACCATTTTGAATGCAAACATTATACTGCAAATCTATTACTGCTAGTTCACAGTTGGCTGTAATTGTTTAATTATATTAAGTGATAATATTTAGAAACTTTTGAATATATTTATTAGTTATACTTATTTCCTTTAATGTTTCATATGTAATATAGATTGAAATCCTTGAAAATATTTCTAAGAATCCTTGGTAGTGCCCAGTTTCATATTAAAAAGTTATAGAAGAGAGCTCAAATCACTAAGAATTATATGTGCAATCATTCTGTAAAATCACCTAAAATCATTATAAAAACAAATCAACATGTGCAAAATAATACATTTTTAAGTACAATAATTGATTATCAGTTAATGAAACCAACCAGTTTTTGGAACTCTGTGAAGATGTACAGAGCTGAGATTTATACATGGGAAATTTACGACCAAGCAATGTTTGTGTTCTCTACCTTTAGATTCCCAGCAGCGGTCAGCACTGACTTCACAGCTCTCATTCCATAGTCGTAGTGATGTTGAGATGACAACTGCTCCGAACACAAGCGATATGTAGCCACGATTTTTATGGACAGTGGCCGAGCAGTGACAAACCCACAGGAGTACAGGACTATTTCGGCAATCATGGCGTAGTCAGGCACCATCATTGCTACTGTCCGAAAGAGAGCCTATGGGTGTGTAGAAAAGGTGCTTTTAAAAAGACCATCATAAAATAAGCCAAGCACAGAAGGATGAATACTACATGTTCTCCCTCATACGGTGAAGCTAAAAAAGTTGATCTCATAGAAGCAGAGAGAAGAATAGTGGTAACTAAAGGCAGGAAAAGGTGAAGGGCGGATAGGGAAATGTTGGTTAACGGATACAAAAGTACAGCTACATAGGAGAAATAAGGGCTAGTGTTCTATGGCACTGTAGGGTGACTACAGTTAACAATAATTTATTCTATATTTTTAAATAGCTAAAAGAGAAGATTTTGAATGTTCCCAACACAAAGAAATGATAAATGTTTGACGTGACAGATATGCTAATTACTGATTTGATCGCTACCCATTGTATACATGTATCAAAATCCCACTCTGTACCTATACGTTTATACAATTATTATGTGTCAATAAAAATAATTTAAAAGGCAAAAAATATATAAATAAGGAGATTTGGAAATTCAAAAGGTAAAATAAAAATACCATCACAACGACAGCCTTGCTCTTTATTCCATAACATGCTATGACTTTATAGCTTTTCTGCAACAATATTAAATTTTAATGTTCAAATCATATAGATAAAAAACAATTTAAAAATTGACTTCCTGTTATATAATAAATATGTCATTAGCTTTTTGTCTAAATTCTTTTTCATGTAAGTGTTAATTTTCAATTATGTTATATTCTTCCTGGGAAGCAACATGTTACAGGAGAAAGAACATCAGATTCTGCCAGGATGTTTAAAAGCCAGGTTTCTCATCTGGGCTGGTGAGTGCCTGCTGTTGGGAGACAGGGCTTCAGGCGAGGATCTCCAGGTATCTACTTAATTGTATCATCTAGGGCTAATCAGGTAACCCCTAATAACAAGACTATGTTAAGTAAGTGATATATTGTCAGAAATTCTTTATGTTTTTGAGTCTGTAGTCAACATGTCAGTCTTTCAGCAAGCATAATAAAGAAAACTGGAAATAAGTCATAGATAATTATTATTAGAGATAAATCAATTTTCCAAATTATAAAGATAATTTTTTCTCATGATCTTTTAAATATCCTGAGATACATAAATGCATGTGATGACAAGTAAATAGAAAACAAACAGACTTTAAAAGAATAAACATATAAGAAAATTTAGGTGTAGAATATTAGTGTGTATCAGGACTCACTTCAATAGCTCATGTATTAAAACATGACTTTCTTATACTAAAGAGGGAAAACAACAATATTCTAGGGGGGAAAAGAAGCTCCCGAAATGAATGACAATCATATTCAGATAGTTTGTAAATACCTTCTGGGAATTAGTTGAATTACCAAAAACATAAGGTAGATAGAAAATAAGAGCATCCTGCTTAAGGGATCTATTATGATTCTTCTAAGTTGAGAACAAATGAAAGATTTACATCAAGTAGGATACTTCCAATGTGTTACATTAATTAGCAGTTAGAGGCCTTAGTACTGCTATTTTATCAACAGCAGTACTATTCTTTTTTACATTCTTTTACCATTGAAGAATGGAAAAGGTAAAATGTTTAAAAATATAGGTTGAGCAAATAACTTGGAATAGAGATGCTTAAGCAAGTGTTCTAACCACTACACAGGTGAGGAAAAAAGAATGCAAGAAAATTGCTGCTCTATGGGTGGTAACTCTTTCAAAGGGTAGCTTCTCAAACACTACCTTCTCAATGAATAAAAGAGACAATGACTGAATTAACGAATCAGTTGGCCAATCAATGACTAGGTTAAGGTGATACAGTCTTTCTACAACAGTACAAATTGCTACTAGTTCAGGGTCAACATCCATAATGTGTTGCAGGTTTCCCTCTGACAACCCTGGGTATTTCACAAATTCCTATTTACAGTCTGTCAGTATTATTAGCAATAGGTTGTGGACCACTATGAAACAGGCATCTTGGTGACTAGAGAAACAAAAAATAGAGGGCAACAAGTTTCAAGAGAGTATCACGATGTTCCACTTATTAAGAGTCCTCCACCAAAGATTTAACACTGGTACTTATTTATCACAGTGAAAAGCATCCTGATCACAATATGTTTTAGCCCTGATCCAGTGACTCTCGATCAGGGTGAGTGACATATTTATATAATATGGCTTGATTTTAGATGTGTCAGAAATAATTTGTTAGTAATAGCAGTAAGTTTGAAGATAATTTAGTACTTTGTAAAAAAAAATTGGATTCTAGCTTAACCGATGACATACATTCTTGAGTGTGAAAACAAAGGGGGTACATCTAGATCCAGGACTTGAATAAATGCCACTATGTGTAATCAATGTGAGCATAACCCTTCATGTGTATCTCAGCAGAAATAAATAATTGGGAATAGTTGTTCTACTGCTTCTGCCCTATTGACGGAAGAAGAAAGGTGGTACGTAAAGAAGTATGTAGACTTCCTGGAGGATGTTTTCAAAGGACCCCATATTGGTGTAAAAAAAATTCAAGCAATACCTTCTTACCATTTCTTTCTAAGGAATTGGAAATAGATTTCATGAATATGTTGATCTGCTCAGGAATCAGCTTGATTTTAGTTGAGTGAAATGGAGGACTAAGGATCTACTTTGCTTTTTTCCTTCAGCACTACTAGGGTGTTTTATCCTATGTATCAGGTTATTAGCTTTGTGACACTAGGAGATCCAAGATATGCCTGTTTTACCACGACATCTAACACTTAACTATTCTGAAATGATCACTATGTATTGATTCTTCACAATAGTTTCAATTTAAAATACAGGTTCTCTAAAGTGGAAATTGTGTTTAAGAAACTGCTCTATTACGCAGGTTTTGTCTAGATGTAACAGGATGTAAAAATGGGACTCTTTCTGCGTGACATGATATAATACATATCAGTTACCAAAGTGCATGCGATCTGCCCACTATGCAATATTTACAAACAAAATGTATTCTATCCTTGAACCTTCTCATCTATCTGTAGATCACAACATATTTGAGAGAGTAAGGAAGGAGGGAGGATTTGTGAAAATATATCCTTTGAAGAAAGCTGCTGTTATGTTGTGAGTCGCCACAACCCCCTTCACTACCCCCCAAGTTCAGTGAGAGTTTGGAAGGCATCCCACATTTGGGGAAATACGGATCAGTGCCAGGCTCATGTCTGAGAAAGCAAAAGTGGCCTGTGGCCGCAGGTTTAATGCCCAGAGTTTGTTGGGACAAAGGATGCATGAGCTGTACATGATACAGAAAAGGGCCAAGCTGGAGCCATTTTAAGTCTTGCCCTAGATACTACCTGGCAGAGTGAGCGCTCTCTAACAGTGATGTTTATGTGGAATAAACCAGAGATCCAGACAGAGAAAAGGGAATAACAACTGGAGAGATAGAATCCATTACCCAAGCCTTGGGAGGTACAAGTAGAGAGACCTAACAGAGGAGTCCAGGAAGAACCCATAGACATATGCATGATAAGACTCAGCTATAAACCTCTGCCAGGTCCAGGAACTTCACCCAGAAGGTCATATCTGAACTGTATGTATATTCAGTGGTTCACTGCTAGTTTAAAGGACAAGTATGAATTTGTCAGGCAAGAAAGTGGTGGTTTAGCAAAACAGCATGTGGAAAGGCCTGAGATGTTCGGAGGCTAGTGAGGCCCAGTGTAACAGACATGCAGGGAAGTCGGGGGACAGACGCAGTTGGGTCCTAATGCCAAGGCTCTCACAGATTGTACTAAGAAATTTGAATTTTATTCTACAGGCAAAAAGGAGCCCAGCAGTTTTTTAAGGGTGGAAATTATATGATTGGATTTCTTTTGATAGATAACACTGGTAGCACTGTAGTGGGAAAATCATCATAGTGAATTTCAGTGGGGAAGAGACCGGTGATGACTGCACTGTTGCAATAAGACACGCTGGAGAAGACAGAAGGGGCGTGGCAGTAAGGCGTGGCAGTGGGACCAGACAGGTGCAGAAGGGATTATAGGACTTTTGTGAAACAGGATTCTTGGGCTTTGGTGACTGACTGCACCAAGTGAAGAAGAGGGAGGTTTCAAGGATGATTCTGAAGATTGGTAATGATAATTTCTGGGCTGCATCGGAATTTTTTTTTTTTTTTTTAGAAATATGTAACTCTTTCATTTCGGACGCGTTAGGTATTTCCCAATACGCTTAAAAACAGATGTTCTGTAGCAGCTCTAACAAAGAAGACTGCACAATAGGAGGAACAAAAAAAGCTATCAAAACTTGAGAACAGCTTTCAGTCTAATATAGATACAAAATATATCACCCCAAGAACCACCAGGTGAATATTTTACCACTGTTTCAACATGCACAGTAAATAAAACTGAAAAAGTCTGCATAGGACATTAATGGATTCGAAGTAACAGTTACCAGCTTTTTATAAGCTACTCACAGATTTTGCTTTTCCTGCCTTTACAATTATTTATATATTCATATTGATTTTACTGAATAAAAGAATAACATAAGTTAATGAATAATAGAACTGCTACCAAAAAAAAAATACTTTCCAAAAGAAAATCTCAATAAAAAGTTGCAAAACACTGCTTAGAAATATGAGGATTTACCAGTTTTCATTTGTTAATCATGCCTCCCTTCACTAAGGTGAAGTACTAGAACAGCTGATCTAACATAAATGAAATGGAATGGAAATGGAAAATATAAAATGGAAATACAAAAATACCTGGCAACAATTAGTCATATCAAAGGTCTTTTTTGTGGAAAAGAAAAATTGCTCATTGAGTGTGAGAAGCTGTCAGTCTAAGTGAAGTATGGAAGGAGTGTAAGAGTTAGTTAGAAGACTTGGTTTTGGATCCACAATTACCACTGCATTATTCTTTAATATTATTCTCTATGCAAATACCATAAACATGCAGTCCACCAGACAAGGATATAAAACGGCTAACAAAGATATGGGGGAAATGTCATATTTCACTAATAAGCAAAGAAGTTGTTTTTTTTTTTTTTTTTAAGTGAAGGGCTGGTTAATTCAATTAAGAAGGTGTTTTGTTCTTTTTTGCCCAAAAAACACAATTGGTGCGGGGTATCTATGAAAATTGAGAATTGACATGGGATGTAAATTGTTTCAACCTGTCTTAGAAGGCAATTTAGCAACACAGTTCTTGGTCCTATGACCCTAACTAAAGAAATGCTGTAAAATAGAAAAAAACCTTCAGTAAAAACTGTCCATTGTGATATTATTTACAATGCAGGAAAACTAAAAGCAACCTAAATGTTCGACAGTAAGATAAGTTTCAGTAAATTTATTTACAGTTTGAATTATGATTATAAAGATGGGAACATTCTCATATTATAATATTAACTTGAAAAAACCCACCCAGCATACAAAACTATCTGATTCCCACATTGTAAAAAAGGCATTTAAAATTGGGGAGACACAATATAGTAAGTAGCAGAATGGATAACTTCTTAGTTTTTTTAATAGTTTCTAATTTTTTATAATTAGAACTATTTTAAAAATACACATTTTGGAAATTGCACCTGATGTGCATATTTATTTTCTAAAGATACTCAAAGCTTGAAGTATCCCAAGAATGGAAAAACAAGCACCACATATACTCACCATCAAATTGGTAGTGACTGAACATCACATAAGTGTACATATAAGAATAGCATCTATTGGATGT
>RJWJ010047553.1:0-10931 GCA_004363605.1 Indri indri | reverse complement strand
GAAAGAGAGATGCTAGAACCTTCTTGGTATGCTATAAATGACAGAACCTGAGAGATTAGGGAAATATGAAAGCTCCAGTAGATTTCTCATGTGTTGGTGCTCACCCATCTATTACATCCCCAAGAGGGTCTAGAGGGCACACTTCACAAAAGCTTTGAGAAATGCATTATGGAGAGATCACTAGCATCTTGGAAGGTTCTGTAGTGGCTGTTATGAGCAGACCACAGATGAAATTGGAAATGTCATCATCAGAAGGGCCTCCTGGAATTCAGCAGGGATGATACAATCCCAGAGGGAGCAAAATCAAGTAGTACATTTCTCCCGTTTTTTATTTGCCTCTATAAATCTCAGGTGTGTGAGGAATGGTTAGTTCTATAATTTAGTGCTTAAGTTTCAGGATATCAAATGTGCCTCTTGGCAGAGCTAGCAGAGAAATGAATCTCACCAAAAACCAGGTAGGTGTGAATACTACAGAGGGTTGCAGAGCCACAGAAGTCCTCAAAATAGTTAAACTCACAGAGCTTTTGAATGTCGGTTAATTCTCCGTGAATTTACTAAGACTAAAATAAATGTGCAGCCTACTCGAGTATTACTTGTTATATGTATATAAGCAAAATAATCCATATCTCATGGTTTTGTGACTTAAATCATCACAATAAAAAGTCATACTTTCGCCCAATTCTCAAACCTAAGCCAGAGCCTCTTGAATGAAGGGGAAGATAAACCCCCTTGGGTAATTCTTTGCTTCACTGCAAAATATATATACTGTAAGTTTTCCTCCTACAACCAAGGAGCAGGAAATGAAATAATGTAAAAATTTAAATACTGCCACCTAGATGAAGTTTTCAGGGGTCCAGTGGCCTGAGACATGTCAAGACATCCCAACAAAGGGAAGAATAAGACACTTTGCACAATCTACTACTAAGAGAGAGGCACAGTTCTTTGACTTGTGAAGGGAATATAGAGCCCACTTGGGGAGGCTGCTGCATGAATTTACTCATAAGCCTAAAAGTTGTAAATGGGACTCATAGCTAGAGAAGGTTCTTCACCAGACCCCATGCTCTATGATGCTGCTTTGACATTTGGTTCATACATTCCAGCAGATCCAATCTACGTTAGTGTTTGAAATGACTACAGCACATAGGAATGCTATATGAACCTCTGGGAGGCTTGCATTTTACACCACCCTGAGGAAAGAGAGCACCAACATCCCACTATAAAATTTCAGGATTCTCTGGAGCACCCAAGGCAATTAGAAAGACTTTAAACTGGAGCCCAGCCTTGCTGACAGGGAAAGCATCACCAAGGAGAAAGATATGGTGACTCTGTTTTCTCTCACAGTGTTACAGGCCTCTAGATCTCAACTTGAAATCTTCAGAGATTCAGAAAGAAGACATAAGTACACAGGAGTAGAATGAAAAGAAAAACACAAATATGCCAATAAGAGAAAAGATATTTAAGTTTTCTTTTAAACAAAGGAAGATTGGTTGTCTCTGCTTTCTTTGTGTGCATAGCAGATAATTTTCAGAGCCCATCCTCCAAATCTGACAAAGAGAGTTTCCAATTTGAAATTCTGTCTAATTTAATTTAAGGAGAAAGAAAACATAACAATATACCCCTAACTTAATCATATAATCATCATGTATATAAAGCCATATATGCCCAACCAACCCCAAATCTTGTGTTTCTACAGTCTAAACCCTGAAAGTTTTATTATCTCCAAAACAAGGAACTGATTCACTAGATTACAATCACAATTTCACAAATCTAGTCAGCAAAAAGAGAAAAAAAAAGAAGCTCTATTCGCTTATTCTAGATGACTAAAGAACTTAATTGGAATGCGTAAGCTACTAGTTTTTCTCTTCTGATTCACCCAGATTTCTAAAGTGACTAATGCTTTGATGATAGTTATTTTAAATAATGAATTTAGTCACCATCTCACAAAGTTCTCATGAAGGAAAACAAGCTCTAATGATACAGTAAGTGCATGATAATTGAACTCCAACTCATGGCAATTCAAAGCTGCTGCAAGGGTTGGGTGTCATTGTTGTGTCTGTAACTCAAAGTCTAAATGTCCTAGGTTATGGGTGGAAACAGGATGACAGTGTGGTGCTAACGTGGCCCTGAGGGTGTAGCTGGAGGGAAAAGCACATGAGTCGATGCAGGTTCCAGGTAGCAGCAGGGTAGGAAGTCTGATAATTTATAGAAAGACAGAGGCATCCAGGGACCGACAAACTGCACACTGGAAGGAAAATGGGAAGGCAGGGGCAGAGGTTGAAGGGTCGAGCTACTACAGACGGCCAGTCAGCCAACCTGCTGAGAGCCCAGGGACAAGACAGGCAGAAGTCACAATTCTGCACAGCAGCAGCCACAAGGAAACCATCCGGATTCGGTGGCAGCTGTCTCTGTTTCCCTTTCACCCTGGAGAGAGCCACTCCTAAGTGGACCCAGACTGCAGGCTGTAAGTGATAACAACAGAGAACAGCTGGCAGCATAACGAATGTGCATGTGGGGAGCAGATATAATTCTCTGGCAAAGAAGCATTTCCCTGAAAAACAGAGCTTCCCTGTAATGCTATCCTCAAGGTCCGCATTCATGGCCCATGCTACAAACAAGCCCATGCTATAATGAGTACCTTTGTGCACACTTCCAAGAACTCAAAACCTCCTTGGAGGGAGTCCAAGATTAGCCCAATGCTCAATGCCAGCCTTTTGGATTTCACGTTATGGTGTAGTTCCACCCTATAAAATATGAAATTCTCAATGAAACCATATGCAATCGTATTGCAGTGTGTACATGACATGAAAGCTGTGTTTATCTGACACCAAAAACGTGGGGAAAATGACAATCCCATCTGCCGCCTGGGTATGTTAGCTCTAGGAAGGAGAAAATATGTGTATATTTGGAATTACATGGAAACTATCTGATCGATAGACTCCTTTGCACTTCAGTATATTGTTGTAACCTAGATGTAACCCTAAGCTAAGGCATGGAAATTTGTTTTTAGAAAGGTATTATCTTATTCTTGAAAACCTCTAAACATTTAATCCACTGTTTGGAGTGGGGAAAAGTTTATAGTGAAAGAAGTGAGGGGTTTTACACGACTCCACCTGGCCTCCAGGTGCTTCCATTCAACTCCCCAACGATTGGTGTCATCACGGTACATGAATGCACAAAGCTAATCACATATCTTGCCCTTGTATAGATTCTGTCCCACCATCCTTCCAACCCAAACTAGCTCAGGGAGATTCGGGGGGAGGAACAGGGAAAGCGTGGTGGAGCCTGGACAATCACGGATGTTAGTAGCAATGAAACCACACCATGGTGCTGAGTAAAGAATCCTCAGTCATAGCCAATACATGTTTTATTCTAATACTGGTAAAATGCTTTGATTTATTGAAATTATTCCCACCTATATACCCTTCAAACTTCATATCAGCACTTTTCAATACACCCCAAGCAAGAACACTCTCTAAAACCTCATTAAATGGATTATATCTGAATAGTCATATCATTTTTGTAATACACAATCCAAACTATGACTCTATCCCAATTTGTTTGCAGCTATCAAGACTACTGATGTATTCCCAAAACACTTACCAAGAAAGTATTGCAAAGTGTCTAGCCAGGGGCATGCCAATCCAAAAAGGAATTTCCCAGGATTGCCCTGAGTACCTACCCTGTACTCAATATTGAACTTATTTCATGCAAACCTCCATATGATAGCTGCTAAATCTTCACAAAAATGCTGTCATGGCCCATGGCTTTATCTGACTTGAATCTTCCCCACCCATGAGGTTTATGGGGTAGATTTCTCTGTGGCAAGTAACCTTATAAAATATAACCACATACTTAGACTATAAGACTTTGAAGAGAATGCATCTAGAAAAAAATGTTTATTTTCTTAACATAGTTCTGTTTTTAGGTTGACTACTCTCTTAAGTTATATGCAAGACTGCAGTCTTCTGTGAGATACAGATCCAACTAAATATTAGCCAAATAGCATCAGCAGGGAACCCAGTCGGTGGAGGAAGGTTTTGCAGACTCCAGTGCCCTCACAGGCTATTTGGAAATCAGTAGAGCATTGGTTGCCCAGTGCAGCTGTGGTTGCTATAGGGATGGACTCCTGAGAGTATTCCATCTGCTACAAGAGGGACAGCTTGGAAACCCCTCACAGGTCTTAAGATGAAATGAAGCAAACAAATGACTCATCTGGTTAGGAAGGCTGGTTTGACTAAGTAGCTATTTCAGCAGATTTCAAGCATATGCATACCACGAATCTTGGGTTAAAGTGGAAAAATCTTAAATTTCAAAATTAGTTGCAAAAATAATCCAAATTTCAGTCAGTTACTTTAAACATGTACATGTTATCCAAGGATAATGTGTTGCAACTCTTTCATGTTAAATTTAGCAAATGTACTTTTATTTAATTGTTTAATCCACATTTTCCAGAACAATTAATAGTAGCTTCTAAACAAAATTAAGGGCTCATTTAACACACTTATTTTGAAAAACACAGCAAAAACATACTTGAGTGATGAGTCCATATGAAACCTGGGGGTTTCACCCATGCTGAAAAAAATTAATTCAAAGTTGTCTGCAATGATATTTTTACCACTGGCCTTCATTACTAAACAGAAAGATTGGTAGAAAACCTGGACATGTGTTAATATTACTTTTACACTCATCCATTAGTCCAAACATGCAGAATTAAATAAGATACAAATGCGTGTATTTTGAAAAAGTAGAAAATTTCCTGTTTCTTAACCAGAAAGAAGACAAATGCCCTGAAGGGAAATTAGATTTTTAGGCAATGATGCTTTGAAAACTACAAAATATTTGAAGATATGAGTGGGAGTGGCCACTACAGTGTGTTTTTCCAACCTATTAAAATAAGGTTTTGCCTACTTTTTGGTAGTGAAAGTCTAACAGCTGCTGACTAATGCGATTTTCATTTTATATCATTAAAATTACATGATGCAGCTAAGGCAGCGGACGCAGGTTTAGATAGGCAGGATCCTTGCAGAGTTTCCTAAAGAAAGCATATATCTGAGTGAAAAATGACCTTTTAGAAGTTGTCTCTTGAACAGCCCAACTATTCAAACATATCAGTATAGAAATTAAATGTTGTTGTAGAGTTCTGTTACTCAAAATGGTAGCTCCATATGTCTACCCCGCCAAACTCATCCCTCAGCAAGATGATCCCATGGCTGTCCTGCTTTCCTAGAGGGACAAGAGAGAGGGCAGAGAACATGGAGCTACCTATGGTCCAACCTTTTTGTTGAGTCAAAGAAGAAAAAGACAAAGAAGAGAGTTAAATTTCCATATGAAACTGATTGCACATTCAGGAAGCAGCTCACTAATCCTTGCATTGAGCGTGCTGTGCTCAGGTGGCCTGGTTTCCTCTCCTTCTCCTGGAGCTCTCCTTGGGGACTCTACCTCTGCCACTGTTCTCACTCCCTTCTCTTCCCCAGCTCTTGGACACCATCAAACTTAGCCATCATCTTTCCCACTCTGCCATGGTCATCCCATGCTATCCAATTCCTTTCTAAGTTGTTAATGACTGATAATGATATTCCTATAGCATCTCTCCCACATGTCGTATTTGAAGTTTTTAGCAGAAGCCTTCCTTTTTGTATGGTAATAAGTTAAGAAATGATATATTCAAAGCATCACTCAGAAGGGACTGAGAGATACATTGGAGCTAGGCAAAAGATCAAGGGAGGTTTTCAGTCCCTCTGATTTTGCCACATGTAAAAGGATCTATTCTATCATGCATCAGTGTAGGATTGGACCGTTGCTTACTTTGCATACAATGTGTGATTAAAATATCAGACATGGTATTTTGTATACTGAGGTCATTTTGGAATCATTTAAGGAATATTTTCTGTACAGCTTTACATATACATTTTACATTTTTACATTTTATTTTTTCATTCTCTGAAAATTCGTGATCTACTTATGACCTTATGGAGCTGAACCTGTTTAATAGGGAAGAAAATCAGAAAGACAAGGCTTCAGGTAAACAGGGACTGGCAAGAGTTGTTTCTTTAAAATCATTGGTTTGTCGGCTTTGCAAATGTGGGAGGGCCAGATTAAAAGAAGAGAAAATAGTCTAACTAGGAAGCAAATGATGAAGAAACTGATTTCATGAGATTTTATTTTGAACAAATATATTTTATCTTTTTATAAAAATCAAAATAACAACAAAACACCTTAGCAGAGGTTTGACAGACCAAAGCAGATTAAGCAGAAATTCAGATGTCTCCAGTTCCTAGAATCAGGGTCAATGTCAGGTGACCAGCTGGATATAAAAAATCCAACAGTACAATAAGCAACGGAATAGTGACTGGGGATGAGATAGCACAGGTCACCAAGGGCCAAACCAAGAGGGCCTTCTAGGCCAGTGTAAGGATTTGGTTTTATTTTTTTGTTTTGTTTTTGTTTTTCTTTATGGAGGGAGGGAGAAACAGAGTTTTGAGCAGAGGAAAGTCATGCACTGATTTATGTTTTTAAGGGAACTTAAACAAATCAGCTAATATTATCTATACAATCCCCAAATATATTTATCTAATGGGTTATAGAAAAATATCCATTAAAATAATTACTATATAGAAATAGATATGAAATATGAAATAGTATTGAACATCACAATTTGTACAAGAAAGGTTCTGAAGAAATTAGTTTTTAAAAAACTCTGCAGACCTTAATTATCAGCCAAACTCAGACCAGTTTAGGGTTTTTGATGTTGCAAGGGTCCAGAAAGAGGGAAACTATGGATTATCGAGGATAATGCTTCCATTTCAAGCAGGAGCAAACAGACCTAGAAAAGCTTTTGGCGACACAGAGAGACAAAGGGAGAGCTCAGACAAGGCTGCAGAGCTCCTCATTCCTACCTCGTTTCTCTTTCCAAAGTGTTGTTGTACTTTGAATACCCTGTACACATAAGTTGGAAAACATCAAGTGGATACAAATTAACTTGAAAACCAAACTCAATAATTTTTTTGAAAGACACCCTTCACACAGAATTTGAAGAATTCTGTTAGAATTCAGATACTATGTGGTATATGTGTATACCATGGAGTACTACTCAGCCATAAAAAACAATGGTGAACTAGCACCTCTTGTATTACCCTGGATGGAGCTGGAGCCCATTCTTTGGAGTGAAGTATCATAAGAATGGAAAAACAAGTACCATATGTACTCACCATCAAATTGGTACTAACTGATCAATACTTAGGTACATATGTGGAAGTAATATTCATTGGGTGCTGGGCAGGTGAGAGGTGGGTGCAGGGGATGGGTAGATTCACAACTAGTGGGTGCGGAGCCCACTGTCTGGGGATGGGCATGCTTGTAGCTCTGGCTTCAGCGGTGCAAAGGCAATATATGTAACCAAAGTGTTTGTACTCCCATAATATTCTGAAATCAATAAAATCATTTAAGAGGTAGGGACATTCCAGTAAGGAATGCAGACTGTAGCAAGATAACTTTACTATATTATTAATACAAATGTATGAAAGAACCTCACTGAAGAGAATCAGGGGAAAAGATGCTGACCTAAGTATATTTGGAAGTGAGTAGAGTCTATAGGACTAAAAGTAAAAGAAGCCATACATAGACACTACTCTAGTTGATAAAGTTGTATCGAGGAGTTGATAAAGGAGTGTAAGTTAACAATTCTCAAACTGCTGTTTACGTACATGAGAATGAAACAATGAAGTAAATGGACGACAGGCTTCTCGCTGTTGCACTTTACAGATAAACAAGAGGAGGAATGAAGAATGATTTGAGGGATAATGGATTGGAGTTGGAGAAATTGATAAGAACTCGTGTTTAGCTAAGTACATATAAAAGGTTTCATATCAAAATATGTTTATATAGAAGTTAGCATAAACGCATGTAGTTTTGTTCTCTCAGCTGAGAAGACCTAAAAGAAATAGTACCCCAATAACCAGGTGCACCTCTGGCACTCAGATCTTGGTTTCTCATAACATTTTTCAATAAAAGGAACCAAGGTCTCTTGATATGTCCAATGTGCTGGACAAGTAAAAATCACTGAGCAGAAGGAGGGAGGACTACTAAAGGCCATGGATTTGCACTAGAACCAAAGTGGTTGTGATTATGTGGCAGAATCAGTAGGAATGAAAGTTCTGTGTATTTGGAAAGGCAAACACTTTAGGATCCCTTGTTCAGGGACATTTTCTGTGCTTGAAGTGTACGGCAGTAGGAAGGATGGGTATAGGAAAGTGAATATACTCCCTAAGACACAAAGGAGGCAAAAAGGTTGCATCAGAGCTGGGTGTGACTTTGTTTCCCTTTTCTATCTGCATGCCATTCCACCCCTTTGGGTGGGGTGTGAAAAATCCAAAGATAAGCTCTCTACATTGCCCTGAGTCTGAACTAACTAAAATGGGGCACAGAAAGAAATGAGATTCCACATTTACCTACTGTAAGCCCCTGTGGTTTCCCTTCGTGCTCTGATGCCTAGAGTAATATCAGACAAAATAATGTGAGAGGCAACTACCCGATTTATTACCTACACTAACTTGGCCAAAGTGAGTATGAAAAGCAATTGATGTGATGTCTAGTTGCTCTCTTTAACATCACCCTTTCATCCATGTGACTTTTTCTTTCCCTTATGAGCTCATGAACTCGCCCCTTTGTTGTCACCGAATCCTTCAAAAAAAAGCCATGGTCACTTCCTGATGACGACACAAAGATCCAAGATGATCCATAGGATTTAGGTACTGAGGAAGAATGGGTTAAAGTTCACTGGAGTCTGGTGGTTAAGACATCCTACATCCTTATGATGATCCCAATGAATATTGAAACCACCTGGGATGGTGCCAAACTTTGGAGAAAACATGATAACCAGGTACTAAAGTTCCTAATCACTGAGAGAGAAAATGCCCCATATTTTGTAGCTGGTGGTAACAAGAGGGAAATGGAATGTGGTGTAGCTGGATTAGTGCCTTAAATCATAAAGGAGGAGATGATTTTATATGAAAGAGGAAAAGCAACAGCCTGGACATAGAGCCAACCATGTCTCTAGTTTTATTATAGATGCTATGAATTTAGGAGAGGGTTTTGTGACCATGGCTGTACATTGGAATCACCTGAGGAGCTTTTAAAAAACATCTAATTAATTACAGTCCAAAACAATAGAGACTAGTCATTGACCTAGTTCTATCCATTTAACAAATTCATTTCTATTTATTCATTCATTTCAATTCCTTTTACAAATATTCATTGAGGGACAAATGCTCGTTAGGCAGTATTACGGGTGCTGAGGAGACAATGCTGAACAAGGTGGACATAGTTTATGTTCTCATGGAGCTTTCAGATTTTCATAAGTGCTCTGAATGAAATACTGGTGAGTTAACTTCAGGGTATGTGAAGGGGTAGAAGGATGGTCTTTGGTGATCAGGAGCATCCCAGCCCCAGCACTGGGCTTGCACTAGGGGTGAGAGGTAAAGAAAGATGTGTTGTGCTAGACCCTAAAGGAAGACAAAGAAATAATATCAACGTTAATACATTGTGATGAGTAACATAACAATATAACTTACAAAGTTTTGTGGAATATGTGGCAGATAAAATTTGCCTGGGATTACCGGAGAAAGGTTGCAGAAAAGGTAAAAACCTACGAAATCTGCCAGGTGGAGAAGATAAGAAAGAGGATTTTAAGGAGAAAGAAGACCAAAACTGATGAAATGCAGAATGACCCTTGTAAGTAATCTAAGGAAAATGTTTTACATACACTGCTGTCATGACACATGCATTTATTGGCACAGCTGCCCTAAAGACGAAGGAGCTATTTCTGATGTGTCATCGGCGGATAGATGAACAACCACGGAGAGAGCACAGCCACTGAATCACAACGTACTCTTTGGGGGTGGGGGATGGGGGGTTAAACTTGAACATAGAAAATACTTGAATTTATTCAGATCCTCAAAGGTATATGTCCTATGCACCTTTGGATAAAATGAAAGTATATTTTGGATTAGTATAAATTCAGCAAGATCAAGGACTAGCATTTTCAGATTACCTTTAAAAGAAGAGTTTCTTATTGGAGTGAGGTTAATAAGGAAACACTTGGAAAATGTTGAACAAAGCAAGGCGTCAGTCAGAAAGACGTAGATTCTTTTCATGGAAAAATTACTATGGGTGGAATAAACAGAATTTATGCATAATCAAAAGAAAACAAAATAGATTTAGAAATCATTTTTATGTGTTTTGCAATCCAATTTTGAGAAATGGATGACTATATTGAAGACTGTATCATTGAAAGACAGCATTTTTCCTCTTAGTAAATGAAGTGAGTTGTACACATGAATTAAAGTCACTTGGCAAGCCAGTAGTACCCATATTAAAAGTTATTATTTTTTTCCCCAATAAAACAGATGCAGAAGAATTCAAGCACAGGAAAAAAATCACAATTCTAATGATCCCATACTTTTTCTAATACATGTTTTAATTTGTGATTCATTTTCTGTAGTAAACTACGGCAAGGATAGTCTATCTCTACTCAATAATTGTTTCCATTTCCTTTGGGGTTTCTTTGGGAAATTGCTTCTTTCCCCATCTCATGTGATTCTAGTAATACCATGAAACAGACAGAGAGGTGGACATGTTACCCAAGTCCTACAAATCCAGGCACTGCATCTTCCTTTCAACAGCAATTGGTTCAAGAAGTAAATGTTTAACACAACCAGGACCAATTGGAGAACTGCTATGTTATTTATTAGCCCTAAGAGATAAAGAGTGTCTCTTCCTTTTAGATTTCACATTGTAAAGATGTAGTCTTAGGGAATCTCCACAACTGTTTCCTGCAGCAGGAGAGAATGGAGCTAACCTGGTATAAGCAAATCTGAAGATGGAAAGAAAAATATCTCTGATAATGTTATTTTGACTGAGCCACTGAATCACTA
>RJWJ010047552.1:0-10929 GCA_004363605.1 Indri indri | reverse complement strand
TGCAGCAGACATTTTAGAATGCAGCCATGCCCCGCATTAAATGAAACTTATATATAATGATGAAAGAGGACTTACGGGCATTTAGTTCAAGATTTATTAATTTTTGTTTAGAAGGGTTTGGTTTGTTGGTTGGTTTTTTGCATTTCGTATTTTGGAGGCAATAAGATTTTGTCATGACTTAATCTTCTATGTAAACCTATGGAAATCCCTGTGTCCGTCGTGCCAGAGGGGTGCCTGGCCCTGGTTGAGAGAATGTGGGTGAGTGAGAAAGGCCATGGCAGGTGGCAGAAGCAGGTGGGGCCGAGAGCAGCAGCAATAGACAGAACCAGTGGTAGTGGCCACACTGCCTGACATTAGCCAGCTCGTCATCTGTGGAGAAATAGCTCTAAAGTGTGTCAAAGATTCAACTGTATCACTATATCACAGCTCAGGGGAGCTAGAAGTCAAAGTCTTCACTGGGAGAAAAATAAGATACTAAAACTGTTCCCTTTTCCTGCACTGTGCATTCCCTCCCTCTTTACATCTTTTCTCCTTTCTAGGCAGTTGGAACAAGCAGAAGGGCCAGGGCTTCTTCAACAAAAGAGAGCCCCTCATCCCTTGGAAGACCTAAGACCTTCAGGATGAGATTCTAAATCGAGAAGTAGATGTAACCTTGTGCTCTCTCACCAATTTGTGACTAGGAAATGAGGTTGCACTTCTTTTTTTATTCCCAAATCTCTATGACATAACTTCCCATTATCCCAATTCCTGGAATCTAGGCCTAGGTCTACTTAACAGATTCCAAGAATGCTCATTAATTTCTGCCCTAGCAAAAGTCCCATCTTCCTCTTCCAGATCTTCCTTGTCATCCTGGGGAGGCACAGTCCTTCCAAACCACACCCTAACATGAGGCTTCTCCGTTGGCTCCACAATCCCATCCTGGCCTCAAAATGCTCTCCATTTTGTCAGTCCTTCTGGAACATGAACCCCAGTCCCCAGAGATCAGCTGGTAACTTTTAATAAGACTTTATTGATGGTTAGGAGATAACAGAAGTGTAACAGTAACTCAATGATTCTTGCTAGAATTAGTTACCCCTAGAGTCTGGAGGCCCAAATATGACCTCAGAGGCCCTTACTGGGCCAGTTCTCTGTCTGGCTCCCCGCCTGTCTCCACACTCATCAATCTCTGTGCCTCAGAGTTAGAGCACAACTGTTCACTGGCCTTGGAAAAAAGACAGAATCCTTTTTTTCTCCAAATCCAAGGCTGTCTCATTTTTCTTAGGGTGTTTGGCTTTGGGAGTAGCCTTTCCTTTTGGGTTGCGTATCTACCTAAGCATTTTATCTGACACCAAAGACTGTTCCAAAAACTCTACAGGAATCTGTAAGTTGGATAACAGATTTTTCAAAGTGTGGCTTAGTCAATCTGAGATAGCACCATGTGGGACACCAGCCATTCAGCCCAGCTTGTTTTATACCAGCTTAGTAAACCTCTTGATCTCACCTCCCATGTCAGGCAGGAAAAAGATCAAGCCTGTACATCACCTTTGACATGATCAGGTTCCTACTTCTGATTTGCTGCAAGTGAGTGATTGAATAGCACACACATACAGTGAAACACAAACTCACATGCACAGATACACATCCCCACCCATAAAAAAAAATTATAATTTCAAGCAGAGGGTAGTCTAATTCCAAATTTAAAAGAAAAACTACCTAATTCTTCAGAGGTAAAATTTTGCCAATTACTAAACAAAACATTCGACAACTGAAGCATCTACTTTTGTATTACATAAAAGTATCCAAGTTTTTTCTTAAAATCAGAAAAAATAGGTATTTGCCTTATACTTGTCTAAATAAAAGTGCTAACTCAAGTGGCTTTTCTCATATTAAAAGATCAGGTGTCTGCAAAAATATTTGCAATCTCTATTCTAAAAGGCATGCCTGTTTGTAAATTTTTGGATGGCATTTTTCTATCTTCCAAAGAAACAAATCTTGATACCAACCATCCACTGGAAACTTCATTGTTACAAAGTAAGCCACTTACTCCAGCTCCATTCTAGGTCTTCAGGGGAAATTCTCTGTTTGAATTCATGTTCTGCACCTCCTCTTAGTGACAATGGTAGTGTCCAGAGGACAAGATAAGAAGTGAATGTGGAAAAGAAGGACCAAGGAGAGACCTTAGTCTGGAGAGGCAAAAAGAATCCTCTCAACCCATATGTGGTCCTTCCTAGGACACCAGCATAGCAGGTCATAGAATTATCTTGGAACAAACTTCTAACTCGCTGTATAGAAATTGCATCTGGTGCAGTATTTGGTATGCATACCTCCTGGGAACTTGAAGCGGTGACTGGTGAATGGGTTACCAATTTAGGATCCTGGCCAGATTTCTTCCTTCAGCTCAGCTCAGTTAATAGGTGGATAGCATCACAGTAGGCACAGAGGAAGTAGTCCTTCAACATCTAGCCCTTTATTGAAATGGGGACTGCATCTTACTTCAAATCAGTCTTGCATGCAACACAGGAACTCACATGCCACATAATCACTTTGAATCCAATAGCAAAGACAATATTTCTACCCCCACTGCCTTAGGTATATATACAATACTTGGGCAGCTATGGAAGGCTATGTTTGTTACCATGTGAGTTGGCCCAGATAAAGCTCTCGACAGCAGTACAGTATTTCCAATAATTGGTGAGGTCTGTTTCTATTATCTTGTATATCTGGTTACTGTTCAGGAAGTAAAATAAGGAAAAAAAAAATCAATGTCAGAAGATTTTTTGTCAGGTCTATACACAAGGAAGTGAGTCTTTGAGTATCTACAGTGGCTTCCTGAAAGACATGTGACTGATAAGTTTTAAATAAGGTCCTTTGTTGCAAGATGCTTTCCTCTGCAGGAACAGTAAGTAGTTGACGGCTAAGGGAGACACTCTTTAAGTGGGTTTTAAGCAGTTTCCCTAAGGTCTCACCTTGCCATCAGACTACAAGGTTGAAACTGTGAACAGAGACTATCATGCAAAAACTCCACAAGCAGCAAAGGACCTAAGTGAATCTTCCTTTCAACCCTTGAATGTTAGTTAGTTCAGGTGTTAATTTTCTTTACATGCTTTGGAATTTTGGTTTGCAGATTTTCCTTGAGTGAGCAGTTCTCTTTCTCTCTCTGTCTCCCTCCCTGTCTCCTACAGAGGAGCTTTGCAGTGGTCTCCACCCCGCTCTGGGACCTCCTAACCTAGAACTAAGTGACTTGGGGGCTTGAAGATTTGAAGCTCTTGTCCCTCAATGACATTGGAGATATCACAGATCTAATCAGAGAATTCTGGCTCAAGTGCTAATCTCAAGGCAGTATCTGTGCCCTTCCATCTCCCACTCACTAGGCATGCAGTAATTAGCATGCAGGGGTAGCTGGAACAGCTTCTGTTAGCTGCCTCCATTCACAGATGAGCGAATCACCTTAGTCCTTGGCTTCAAGCAGTGAGCTCTGGTCCCCACCTGTGTGAGCTGAAAAAGGCATTTTCATTCTTTCTCCTTCAAATGTCAGCTTCATGGCCATGATCTTTGCCTGCTACCTGACTTGACGTCCAGCAGACACACAGCTTCAGCCCCTCAGACTGTTTTGCAAATCTCATTCATGGAGATATTTACTTTATTTTAAAACATGACTGTATATTTTTAGTTTATTCTTGCTCTATTTTACCTATCATTTTATATGTTTGGAGTGCACATGGGCGTGTGGGGTGTTTTAGTGTGCTAGGGCTGCCACAACAAACTACCACGGACTGGGTGGCTTAAACAACAGAAATTTATTTTCTCACAGTCCTGGAAGCTAGAAGTTCAAGATCAAGGTGTAGCAGGGTTGGTGTCTTCTGAGGCCTCTCTCCTTGACTTGCGTCTTCCCTTCCTCACCTGGTCTCCCTCTGTCTTGTCTGTGTCCTTCTTCTTAGAAGGACACCAGTCACAGCGGATTGGGGCCACTCTAATGACCTCGTTTAACTTAATTACCTTTTTAAAGATCCTATCTCCAAATACAGTCCTATTCTGAGGTACTGGGGCTCAGGACTTCAACATATGAATTTGGGGGTCACAATTCAGGGAGTGGGAGAAAGGATTACATTTTGAACTTAGAATGCTTCCACCTGCCTTCCTGGTAAAAGGTTTCCCGCCACTCCCTGCCTCTGAAGGAGGGAGGCTTCTCAATGAAGCAGCATCTTCCATGCATGGCCCAGGTGCCCTCCACAGGGCATGCGTGTCCGTGGGGACGCACGGTCACTCCAGCGACGTTGGCATAAGGCCTTGTGAAAAAAAGTCAGGCTCCATCACAATCTGAGTCAAATTACCTTTGACAGGCAGGGGCCACAGAGCCCGCATGAGACGGCCACCAACCCTGTGTTCATCCAACCCTCAGGACGAAGCACCATGACTGGGTCATAAATTCTTCATTTGTGTGTCATTTCAGATCACTACAACTAATATAGTGAGGCCTATGGCAACAGCTTCTGAATTTTAGTCTGTTCGTTTTTTAACAACACTTTCTCCAAGTGGCCCAGAATCTGATCTCAGCATCTTTGAATCTAAGCTGAAGCTTCTCTTTCTGAAACAATCTGTAAATATTCTGGAACAAGCAATTCTTGTCATGGACTGACCTTGCCTAGAGCATTCTGCCTGTGCTAGGAATAGCATTTACATTGGCAGCTATTGTTTTCATTTCTGCAAGACATGAGGATGTCAAAGTTGCATAGCAGGTCACAGCTTGACTTATTTGTCTGGTTGTCCTTGTGCACATCCCTCCTCCTCTTTTCTTTCGCGGGTAATCCGAAGACTATATTCCTCCTCCACAAAAGCCAAAACAAATATTCAAAGCAACTGCTACCCCAAGGGCAAAGTGAAGAGTCTCTTATTCCTGCTTGCAAAGCCAGTTTCCCTGTCCCAGAAACTAGATAAACCCGGGAAGGGTAGAGATGAGGCAGAGTGATGACTCAGAAGGAGACAAACACACAGGAGGAAAAGTCAGGAGTGAGGGAAGAAACTCTTCTACCACAAGAAGGAGGGAGCGAAGTGCAGTAGAATTTGTTCTCCGCTAAACCACAACAGCCGCCCACCATCTGTGGACAAACCTGTTTGGGGGGTCCTGGACACATGGATGCCTTGTGAAGAGAAAGTAAAAGCTGTGAACACCTTGTGTAGCGATGGATGACTGAGGGACCCCAGAAAGAAGGAAAAGAATAGAACCATTTAGTCATTTCTCAACAGGCAGGACAGTTTTAAAATCACCCCCACTGGTACATTTGGACCCACCATGAGGAACTATTGGAAACATTTGTTTTTGATATCACATGCAAGGTATGTCAGATCTGGGATTATATTTTACCCTATTTACAATCTAATAATTTAGCTGTTACTGTTTTCTCGATTCTGGAAGAAGACACAAAACACCTAGATCAGAAACAAAGGGCTTTATTACAACACAGTAAACAGCACGATTGTGTTAGTTCTTAATCCCTGAGTCCCACGTGGTGACACGGAGGGCAGTGAGTTGTGTTATAGGAAGGAACACTGTTATAGACTGAATAAATTGTGTCCCCTGAAAATTCATGTGTTGAAGCCCTAAACCCAGTACCTCAGAATGTGACTGTATTTGGATATTAGCACCTTTAAAAAAGTAATCAAGTTAAAAGGGGACCATGAGGGTAGTTCTAATCCAGTGTGACTGGTGTCCTTCTAAGGAGAAGAAATCTGGACACAGACAGGTACAGAGGAAGACCACATGAAGAAGGGAGAAGACAAGTCACGGAGAGAGGCCTCAGAAGACACCAACCCTGCCCACACCTTGGTCATGGACTTCTAGCATCCAGGACTGTGAGAAAATCAATTTCTGTCATTTAAGCCACCTAGGCTGTGGTACTTTGCCATGGCAGCCCCAGCACACTAATGCAAACACTAAACTTGGGGAACCCACTACTTTTGTCACAGCTTACTCTTTACCACAGAGGGAGATATTATCTCATCTCTTAAGGTAGCTGGATGCAAACCCAACCTTTAGAAATGGCCCAGGTACAGAGTGATCAGGGCCTTGCATTCCTGGCATACCCATGGAGACGAGTGGGTGTGTAGAGGTCCATAGAGGGCTGTCTTCTCCAGCAAGAAGCAACGCATGCATCTTGCAACATTCCATTTGAGAAATCTCAAAGACCGCGTTGTTGAGATGAAAGAGTCAGTCATGCAATTATGCTCATCAGCCTGTGGAATCCAGCTGTGCGTTTAAACCTCTCAATCACAAAGGATTGACACAGGTGAGTAGTAGTATGCCTTCATCAATGTCACATCAAAAGCCTTGGTCCTAGGGGAAACAGAGGTTGGGAAACACTGGTGGCAATGCCATAATGTGGCATGTGTCTGCCTGACAGACTGCCAGAAAAAGAACTAGGCTGTGTTCATAGCCCTCTATTTTATTGCCTTCAACATATAATGATAGCCCTTTGAAAAAAGTGCAGGCAGTAGGCAGTGAGCACGGCGTGTTAGCTTCATAACGCGTCTGCTTGGCTTGGCTGAACTGCCTTTCCCAGAATTCCCTTCCCGCTTGTAGGGCTGGCCTGATGGACGTGCAAACAGTGCAATTGCTCAGGGGCCTGTTCTCAGAAGGGGGGTCTTGTGCGTGACGTTTAATGCTCAGTGTGGAAATTCTCATTAATTTTATCTTTGAATTAGTGTTTTATAAGTGAATTCCAGTGGGATGCCGGAGCATGCTCTGGAGGCTTGAAGTCTTGGCTCATGTGTGATCCTGACTCTTACTGCCTCTCCACCTCCCTGGATGGGTTCTCAGCCACCACTCCCCTTCTGCCCATGTTGACTGTTACTTCCCTCCACCTCTGGTGGGGTCTTGGGCACAGTGCAGGCTGTGCTGGGAATAGGCACACACTCCCTGAGTGTTGAGTCATGGGGCATGGCCCAAGGTGCCTGTGAGGGTCTGCACTCACCCCATGAGTATCCCCTGCATTAGGGAGTGTGACACCAAATGGCAAATAATAAACACCATGACAGATGTTTAAAAGAAGAGCATGTCTCCTGCTTTTTGAACAAAGGGCCCCACATTTTCATTTTGCACTGGCCAAAAAATGTTGCAGTCACCTCGCCTGTATGTTTCACATGTCAAGATATACCAGGAGAGACATATTTGCAAGAGATTTAGAATGAAGAAGCAAAGCAGTGGCCATATTTCTTTTTACCTTTACAAGGTAGAGCAAAATGCTTTTGTAGCTCATGCACATTGTCATTTATTGCTGGCTTAACTCACTGGCACAGGGCAGAGGCTGGGCCCACAGAGGCCACACCTTCCCCCCCGATCCTCTGTCACCTTCTCCAGTTTCTGGGCCAGCCATGGCTTTAGCTCCATGACAAGGGACACCAGCTTTTCACACATGACACACACATCATGGTGGGTGACGGCAAGACTGACATGAGTTCCAGTGTGTACTATGGCTTCTGGCTTGTCCTTACTGTCCTCTACTTTATATCCCTCCTCCCTTCCAGGCCGCCTACTCTCTGGACTTCAAGCTCCAGCCTCAGACACAAAGACTACCTCCTCACCAGCTCTTGCAGTTTTGTAAAGTTAAATGCCTGTGACTATAAATCTCACATATTATATCTCCTTGGTGGTTCTGACTCTCTAATTGAACTCTGACTAATAGTTATGGCCAATGTTTTTAAACCTTACAATGTTTATAAACTGGTTGAGGAAATAGGCCTATACATATCAAAAAAAGAAAACCCATAAAAATACATGATATAGTAAAATGATTTCTTATGTTTGCACAATCCTTTGCAATTCACCTACATTGTCTTATTTGGCCATCACCACAAATCCTATAGGTAGGTTAGGACAGCTATTACAACTTCCATTTTTCATGTGGAAGTAAGATGTGGGAGTTAACTGTCTTGGCAATGTCACATAATTGGGGCATGGCAGAGTTGGACTGGTCTAATGCCTTTCTGATACACTTTCTTCCACCTAAAGAGCCTCTCCAAAGACAAAATGATGAGACAGACTACAAAACTCAAATCTTCAGAAGAATGACATCCATTTTAACCAGGAGACAAGGTCTATCATGTTCTGTTAAGTAATTATATTTTTCCTCCATGAACATTAAATCTGCAGACCACGAATCATTCAGTTTATACCCATCTCCATTGCCCAAACACCAACCCCAGAGAAAAAAGCACTATAAACTCAAGCTCAACACTCAATAGTCAGACTTCCAATTTCAGAAAATGAAAAGAACACCCCAAATAATTACAAGTATCTCTAAAACTGAAGTTTCTTACTGGTACCTTTTAATGCTCATAAACACAAGTTTTGTAGGTAACAGACATGTAAGCAGTTCTTGTCATTATAATTTATGCATCTGATACATTGAAATGAGGTTTGGTAGTTGTTTCATGGTTGTGAAAAAAAAATCAGCTTCATTTAAAATAAATCATCAAAATTCCACAATAGACTACAAAAGTAAGTGAGACTTCGGCTTTTCTATTTCTACTAACCACAGGAATGAGAAATAAGACATTCTATGAAAGCCTTAGAGCTACATCCATATAAAGTCATGAATACACTAGCACTATGCAAAACCCAGAGAAAATGCAAATTCGCATCATGTGTTAACCATTGTAAAATCAGCCCAAATAAGGTTTTAGGTTATTATAGTCTTTCTTTATGGGAGGAAGCTGCAGTTGCAACTACAAGGGAAATGACCAAAGTTGCCTCTGTTGAATTTCTGCTCTTCTGGACAGATTTTATAAACACATAAATCATGACTGCATTCTCCATAGCCACCAGCAGGTAGTGCCACGGAGAAACAGCCCCACAGCTCCCCGCTGCCCGTGATACACCCATTCACATCGAATGTCTGCAAGAGTCACCTGGGACAGAGCTTTAGGAGGCCCTGGAACCACCTGGTCTGCTTCTCTGAATTCCTGTGGTTCATGTTCACATGCCAGCCTCCTTGCAAGATGAAGACAGCATCACTGTTTGCGTGGCAAGCAGAGGAAGAACAAGCGTGCTCCAGGGGGCCTCATTTATTCATTCGAACATTTATGGACAGTTTACTTCATGTCAGACGTTGTGCTTGGCTTGGGGACACAAAGGTGAAAAAGACAGATGTGACGTCCCTCATGGGGTTTATAGGCTAGTGTGGGAAGTAGATACTAAGCACCAATCACACAACTATAATGTGTCATCGCCAACTGAAGTAGGCACTGGGCAGGATAGGACTATGCTGCCAGGAGATACATGGCAGAGGAGCCTGGCCAACTATGGCTTTAGCTCCACAACAAGGGGCACACGCATCGTGGTGGGTGACAGCAAGACTGACTTGAGTTGCCGACTGTACTATGGCTTCCAGCTTGTTAGGTCTCCTAAAGAAGTGACATTTGTGTAGATTCTGAAGAAAAAGAAACAGGCAAAGGAGTGAGGACAGGCTCAGCACTTCCAGAGGAGGGAACATAGGTCTCAATGTGGGGTCCCAGTGAGAACCCTGATCCTGGCCAAGTAGAACGACCAGTAGGTTCTGAAGCAAGGAGATTGGCCCGGGCACAGCAGGGTAGGGCCTGAGGGAGGAATGGAGAAGGTAGTATGAGGTTGAGGAGGGTTACTTGCATCTCCCGCAGGGTCCTGTCCCAGGCAAGCCCTGCTCCCATAAACAAATAATAGGGGCGGGGGGTTTAAACTCTGCCAACTGTTAGGCAACAACAAGCCTCCACAGAGCCCTAAACGATATTGCAGGCAGCACGTTTATCCTGCTGCCCCCATTAAACATTGCTTCCAAGTTCCCAGTGCGGTGTGTCTCCTTCCCCACAGCTGACCGCACCCTTGCGCATCCTCCACTGGGCAGGCCTGCCCCTCTCGCCTCGTTAGCCGCTTGCACACTCCAGCTCACCTCCAGCTCCGGTCAGAGGGAAAATGTAATTATCTGATTTAAGTAACAAACTCCGAGGGCGAATGGTTAATAGGTACGTTTCCCAGAAATTGTGTACTCCTTGAAGAAATACCAGTGCTAATGAAGTCCCTGAAGGAGGGCTATTAATACATTTCTGAGCAGAGGAAGCTTCCACATGTTTGAAGATCTGGGACCAGCAAATTTTTATTGACCTTTGAGAAGATGATGACCTCAATGGCATATGAATAAACTGGAGACTTTAGGAAACAAAAGGCAGGAGGGAGAGACGAAGGGACCAAAAGTCATTCCCCAGGAGTGTCCCCGTGATGGAGTCCAGATGGAGAGCAGCAGAAAGCCCAGTGGCTCTTTATGAAGGGGGAGGGGCTCTCTCCTGAAGGCAGGTGACTCAGTGCTGAGAAGGAATGGGAGACATACCACCCACTTCTCAGACTAGGCACTCACACCTTTTTTTTTTTTACAGACTTTTTTTTTTTATTGTTTGTTATTATAGGGGTACAGATGTTTAGGTTACGTATGTTGCCCTTGCCCCCACTTTCCCCCAAGTCCCAGTTTCAAGTGCATCCATCTCTCGGATGGTGCGCATTGCACTCTTTGTGTATGCATATATCCGTCCCCTCCTCCCCCTCGCCCCTCCCCCTTCCCCCTCCCTCCCTACCCGACATCCAATAGATGTTATTCTTATATGTACACTTATGTGTTGTTCAGTTAATACCAATTTGATGGTGAGTACATATGGTGCTTGTTTTTCCATTCTTGGGATACTTCACTTAGTAGAATGGGTTCCAGTTTTATCCAGGAGAATACAAGAGATGCTATATCACCATTGTTTCTTAAAGCTGAATAGTACTCCATGGTATACATATACCACATTTTATTAATCCACTCATGTATTGATGGACACTTGGGTTGTTTCCACATCTTTGCAATTGTGAATTGTGCTGCTATAAACATTCGGGTGCAGGTGTCTTTCTTATAGAGTATCATTTGATCTTTTGGGTAGATGCCCAGT
>RJWJ010047551.1:0-10930 GCA_004363605.1 Indri indri | reverse complement strand
TGGGAACTATTTGCTCCACCGCACCCTGGAGCCAGAGCATAGACGAAAAACCGATTACAATTTTAAGCAAGCGAATTCACAGAAGCAGAAGGCAATTATTAATCAGGCAAATTAATTAAGCAATCCTTTTATCTGGCTATATAACTATGATTTAAACTTTATTTATTAAGAATAAACCATCATTTGTAAACCACCACAGAGCCAGGCAGTTTGAGGCTACAGTGAGCTATGATTGTGCCACTGAACTCCAGCCTGGGTGACAGAGCGATACCTTGTCTTAAAATAAAATAGCCCTACTGGTGGTCAGAGTGAGCTAGCCAGTCCCACCAGGCCTAGGTGACACAACACAGCAGTGGGGCTGAGCTGCCTGCCTGCCACCGTGGAGAAGAGGGGCTTTGTTTTGGAGTCAAGTGGCTGCTACCTAACGCTGTAGGAGCTTCCAGGAGCAGTGCTGAAAAGAAGGCTGTGGCTCCCCGAGGGTGGCAATACCCCGGAGGCCTCTCCATCACTGGGGAGGGCCTGGGGATCCCTAACCAGCTGGCTTCTCACTGGCTTGGTTCTATTTTTAGACACCGTGGTAGGTTGGATTATCTCCCCTCCTGAACATACTCCCAAGCCACCAGCAGAATTTTCAGCAACTCTGGCTACATCTGTCTCTTCCTCAGAGCTAACCAAAAAGGTCACTGGAAAGGGTAGAAGGTCAGTGTTCAGCTGCCTCTGAGGGCAGGTCTCGGCCTGAGGTGGCTGCCAGCTCTTCACACATGATCTGGTCCTAACAGTTCCATGACCCACTGTGCCTAAACAGCGGTGGTCACAGTCCTCCCAAGCCTCCTGCCCCTCAAGGGCCTGGCTCAAGGCCTCTTCCTGGCCCCAGCACTTGCGGCAGCTGAGTCCTCCCCTTTGCGGCCTTCCTCAGCTCAGACTCCCCCTTCAGCAGGCTCTGGTCATGCCTCTGAACACAAACGGGCATCAGTCTCTCCCTCATGGCTTGGTAAACATACACATGCCTAGGCCCCACTTTAAACTCATTAAATCAGAGTCTGTGGGGTGGAGCCAGGTGTCCTAATTTTTTTTAACGAGGTTCTAGATGATTCTGATCCACACCAAATTCTTAAGAGTCAAAGCTCTAATCAGTCATGTTCTCTTTGATCCTCACTTCCTTGTTTAATTGAAACTGGAAACCCCTTAGGCTCAGGCTGTCACCAGCGTTAATTTCTGCCTCTCTAGAAAGTAAAGTTTCTATTGAAATTATGCAGATACCAGATCTCCAAAATGAAAGACTGGGTTCCTATTTGCCTAGGGATTGGCATTTCTTGCATATCAGATTCTGCTTTTTAAATATATGGGCCGGACACCGCACTCTGGGCGGTGGAGGTGGGGGATCACTTAAGGTCAGGAGTTCGAGACCAGCCTGAGCAAAAGCAAGACCCCCCGTCTCTGCCAAAAATAGAAAAAATTAACTGGGTATGGTGGATGGTGCCTGTAGTCCCAACTACTCTGGAGGCTCAGACAGGAGGATCCCTGGAGCCCAGGACTTTGAGGTTGCAGTGAGCTATGATGATGCCATTGCACTCTACCCAGGGTGACAGAGTGAGACTCTGTCTCAAAAAAAAAAAAAAAAAAATTAAAAAGAAAAATATAAAATATGAAGAGTATTCGTAAGAGTAACAGGAGAGGTGGTGTAGCATTGTTCATTTGTGCAAGAAATATCTCCTGAGTATCTATTCTAAGCCAGACACTATTCTAGGCACTAAGGATTCAAAGATGAACAGGCCAGGCTGGGTCTCTCCCTGCATGGAGCTGACATTCTGGTGAGAGAGACAATACACAAACAAGTAAGTAAATAAGATGATTTCAGACAGGAATTGAATCAAGATGGTCTCAGCCACAAGTAACAGAAAATCCCAATCGAACTGGCTTAAATTATAAGGGCAATTTCTTGCCCCACCGATATGCATCTCCCCAAATTCACATGTTGAAGTCCTAACCCCCAGCACCTCAGACTGTGGCTAGATTCGGAGACGGAGCCTTCAAAGAGGTCATTAAGTTAAAATGAGGTCATTAGAGTGAGCCCTAATGCAATGTGACTGGTGTCCTTATAAAATAAGGAGATGAGGACTCAGGAACAGAGGGAGGACCACAACAATGTGAAGACAGATACAAGGAGAAGATGTCACCTGCAAGCCAACGAGAAAGGCCTCAGAAGAAACCAATACCTTGATCTTGGACTTCTAGCCTCCGGAATTGTGAGAAAATAAATTTACGTTGTTGAAGCCATCCAGTCTGAGGGACTTGCTGTGGTAGCGTAGCTCCCACACCCACCCAGGAAGAACTCCTGAGGCAGACAGCTCAGGCTCGTGAACTCCGGGACCCAGTGGCTTCGTCAAGGACCCGTGTTCCTTTCACTCTCTGCCCTGCCGTGGTCTGCCTGGTCCTCAGCGCCCCGTGTGGTTGTAAGCGTGCTCTTGAAGGCGTCACTCAGACAGGATGACGCTCCCTGAAAGGAAAAAGAGCCTGTTTCATGCCATGTATCTCCTTTTCAGAAGAATAACATTTTTCCCAGAAGCCCCGCAATAGACTCCCCTCACATGTCATCGACCGTACTGTCCTCATAGGCGCAGTCCCAAACCACGCCCTGGCAGAGGGGCTGGGAGCGCCACCATGGTTTAGGCTAATTAGGATTCACTCCCGAGATGTGTGGGGCTGGGAACAGGCACCTGACCAAAATCAGAGCTCCATCAGCCGGGAGGAAGGGGAAATGGCTGCTGGGAAGGCAGCCAACGGCGTCCGTTCTGGCTGTTGTGATAAGGCAGGCCGACGTGGTAAACAGCGGTGTGGCGGCGTGAAGGGGACAGCATTAGGGAGGTCAGGGCAGGCCTCTCTGAGAAAGTGACGTTTCAGCCGATACCCCGTTGAAGGGAAGGAGCCAGCAAGCAAACACTGGGGACCAGAGCATTGCAGGCAGTGGAGCTGCAAAGGCACAGGGTCGAGCGCGCTTGCTGTGCCAGAAAGACACGGAAGGGCACTGTCTCTAACAAGGCCTTCCCTGTCCTGCCCCTCGTCGCCCCTCCCGCTCTCTGCCTCAGTCTGCCTGCCTGGGAAATGGGACTTAATGAAGATTGTCGGTCACCTCCATGTGTCTGAGTCATCCCCAGGGGAGGACACCAGCCTAGCAGCTGCCACAAGGCTGTCAACAAGAGCAGGAAGCCCTGGAACAAGCAGGCAGGCGTTCTCTTCCCAGAGCGATGGGAAGACTCCGAATGGCCTATTCAACTGTCCCAGTAAGCGAGCACCATGAAGCTTTGGACTTTCGATTGGAGGAGAATTTACAGAGCTCGAAGAAGAGGAGGCTACAAAGAAGGCCTATGCTTTGGGGACTTTGAGAAACTTGTGCCCAGGTCCTCTGGGAAGGCAAATTTCACAAGCCAGAAGTCCACGTTCCCCCAATCACTTTTCTTCTGCCTGGGCAGGGAGGGTGGGAGAGTGTGGGGAGAGACTCCAGTTTCTCGGCAGAACTCGGGAGAAGGAGTCCACGGAGGTGGCAGGATCACCTTGGGAGAAAGGGAGATCTAATATTAAATATGCGTTCATAACAAGTCAGAAGCCATTTGTATTAAACTTGAAATAATGCAGTCTAATATGATAATATAAAAAAAAGAACATGAGTCCAGCATCAGGTAAGAGGTGTGGCCTCATCAGACACCGGGCTGGAAGGAAGGTTATAGGTCATCTGTCCACCTGCTTCATTTATTACTTTTCTCTTTTTTTAATAGCTGTCATACAAGAAGATGCTTTTCTTTTTTTACTTAAACTATTTTTCCTTCTTTTTATTATTTTTAATTGACACATAAAAATTGTACATACTTATAATGTACAGTGTGATATTTCCATAAATGTATATAATGTGTAATGATCCAATCAGGGTAAATGGCATATCCATCACCTCAAACAGTTATCATTTCTTTATGATGGGAACATTCAAAATCCACTCTTCTAGTTATCTGAAAACATACAATACCCTTCGGGGCTATAGGACACTAGAACCCATTCTTCCTATCTAGCTGTGCTTTTGAATCTGTTAACCAAACTTTGGCCATCCCCACACCTCCCCGCCCTTCCCTACTTCTATTAACCACTATTCTACTCCCTCCTCCTATAAGATCAACTTCTTTTAGCTTCCACATATGGGTGAGAACATGTGGCATTTATCTTTCTGTGCCTAGCTTATTTCATTTAACATGATGTCCTCCAAGCTCATCCATGTTGCAGAGAATGACAGAATTTCATTATGTTTTATGGCTAAATAGTATTTCATTGTGTATATATACCATGTTTTATCAATTCATCTGTTGATGGGCACTTAGGTTGATTTTCTATCTTGGCTATTGTGAATAGTTCTGCAAAAAATATGGGAGTACAGATATTCTTTTTGACATATTGATTTCCTTTCCTTTGGATATATACCCAGTAGTGGGATTTGCTGGATCATATGGTAGTTCTATTTTGAGGAAACTCCATACTGTTTTTCATAATGGCTGTACTAATTTACATTCTCACCAACCATGTTTGAGTTCCCTTTTCTCTACATCCTTGCCAGCATTTGTTATTTTTTGTCATTTTGATAATAGCCATCCTAACTGGGGTGAAATGATAATCTCATTGTGGTTTAGATTTGTATTTACCTGATGATTAGTGATGTTGAGCATTTTTTCATCTACCTGTTGGCCATTTATATGTCTTCTTTTAAGAGATATCTATTTAACTTATTTGCCCATTTTTAATCACATTATTATTATTATTTGCTGTTGAGTCATTTGAGCTGCTTGTATATTCTGGATATTAATCCCCTGTTGGATGAATAGTTTGCAAATATTTCCTACTATTCTGCAGATGATCTCTTCACTCTGCTGATTGTTTCCTTTGCTGCGCAGAAGCTTTTTAGTTTGATATAATCCCATTTGTCTATTAAAAACATGTCTTTATATTCTCTTTATTAAAGCTGGCATAAATAGAGCAAAAAAGGTAAAGTCCCACTGGTATATTGATACGACCACTTTGAAAAATAACTTTACCTAGTCAAGTCGAACATGTCCCATATCCTGCGGCCCAGCAATGCCACTCCAAGGTATATAACCAGAGAAACTTGGATACATTTGCACCAGAAGATGCATACAGGAATACTTGTGGTGGCATTGTTCCTAGGAGCACAAAACTGACAATGATCCAAATTCCATCAAAAACAGAATACTTATAAATTGTGGTATATTCATACAATGGATTACTGTACATCAATGAAATGAATGAAGATAGCTACACCCATCAGCATGGTTGGATCTTACAATATAATGTTGGTTGATAAAAGTTAGCCAGAAAATATGGTATGGTACCAATTACATAAAGTTCACAAACAAGCACTTAGGATTAAGTTTTAACATGAGTTTTGGAGGGGACAAAAACATTCAAATCATAGCTGTGGTCATTTTGTAAACTTATTCTTTTTTTTTTTTTGAGACAGAGTCTCGCTCTGTTATCTGGGCTAGAGTCCGTGGCAACAGCCTGGCTCACGACAACCTCAAACTCCTGGGCTCAAGCGAGCCTACTGCCTCAGCCTCTCGAGTAGCTGGGACTACAGGTGTGCGCCACAATGCCTGGCTAATTTTTTCTATATATGTATTTTTAGTTGTCCAGATAATTTCTTTCTATTTTTAGTGGAGATGGGGTCTCACTCTTGCTCAGGCTGTTCTCAAACTTCTGACCTTGAGCGATCCACCCGCCTCGGCCTCCCAGAGTGCTAGGATTACAGGCGTGAGCCACCGCACCCAGCCAAAATTATTCTTTTTAAAAAATACTTTTTAATTTTTTTTTAAGACATTGGGTTTTGCTCTGTTACCCAGGCTGGAGTGCAGTGGTGCAATCATAGCTCACTGCAGCCTCAAACTCCTTGGCTCAAGTGATCCTCCTGCCTCAGCCCCCTGAGTAGCTGGGACTACAGGCGTGCACCACTACACCTGACTAATATTTTCTGTTGTTTGTAGAGACAGGGTCTCATTATGTTGCCCAAGCTGGTCTCAAACTCCTAGTCTGAGATGATCCTTCTGCCTCAGCCTCCCAAAGTTCTGGGACTACAGGTATGAGCCACCACACCTGGCCTATAAAGTTATTATTTAGAGAACTTCTGCTCTGGGGAGATGGAACAGACATACTCATCCCTATTCCTCCCACTGATACAACTAAAACAAACATAAGAAGACTCTGAAAGGTGGAGAGAAGTGGTGGAGGCAAGCCAGCTAGGGACCTCAGGACACTAGGACCACACAGTGGTGAGTTCCCTGAATTGTCTTTTTGCTCATTCTGTCCTGGAGGTGGAGCTGAGGAAGCCAGCAACCCAGAAATGTAAAGGGGCACAAACAAAAAAAGATTCCAACAAAAGCCCACTCTCTTGAGCCAAAAGAGCAGGAAAGGGATGGCCTGGCAAGACAGAAAGCTTTTAGATAACAATTGCTCTCCTCCAGCAAAACATTGCAGAAAAAACTGAAGTGCCCGCAGTCTCGGACAGGAGATTATTTCAGGCTCTTTGGTAACAAAGGACGGAGATTCCTTTAAGAGAAAGACAGCGGGGTGTGTTGCTGAAAGAGGAACCCAGGAGAAACCCAACAGAGGAGTCTCAAGAAGGCTGAGGGAGTCCTCTTTCTTTCTCTTCAAATCTCAGGGTATCTCTGTCTCAAACAGTCGCTCTTTCATCCCCACCCCCGGCCCTGTGCCTGCAGCCTCCTTGCTTTTGCACGGTTCGACCTTGAACATGACCCAGTGGTTCTCCCACTCCATGGCCTCTCTACGTGATAGCAATTCTTGGAACAGTCTTTCTTTCAGCTTCTGTTCCCTGCTGCTAAGTGGTTCAGTCTCTTGATTTTCCAATTCCAAATTCTCACCCCCCCACCAAAAAAAAAAAAAAAAAAAAATCTGCCCAGTACAGTTTATCTTTTAGAGGGAGCTGCAAGTCACGTTGCTGGGCAGCCAATGGATGGCTAATTCTGTACCCAGTTCTGGCCCAATTCACCGTGGGCCCGGGTATTAGGGTCTTGTCCAAAATATGGTGGGTCCTTGAAATATCCCGAGTGGAGAGGCAAACAAGTACACACATAGACAATGAGCCAAGGTCTAGATGAATCCAGGCCTGGAGGAGTCAGGGAAAGCTTCACGGTGGGAAAGGTGATCTGCAGCAGAAGCAGGCGTCTGCCAGGGAAATGTGGAAAGGAGGGCGTTCTGGGAGGAGGAATAGTAGGGGCAAATGCAAGCTGTTGTAACAGGTCACAGCCAGGTCAGAGCACGGAGAAAAGTTCAAGGCACCTGGCGTGAAAGTGCATGGGTTGTAGGCTGGGAAGATAAGGTGGGATCAGACCGCAAATAACTTTGTATGCTGAGCTAAGGAGTTGGGGGTTTTCCCCATGGTCAATGGGGAGCCAGCCTATGTTTATTAAGTGGGGAGGTGACATGACGTGATGTTGTCTGGGATAAGGCTCCATGTTGCACAGAGAATAGTCGCTTCCTGCCATGGCTGGGGTCATCTACCATATCAGGGCTATTACACTGGGCTCTTCTACTCCATTAGGGAATGGACTTTCTTTAGGGGCAGGAGCCTTCTACTCTCTCCCACACTCATCAGAAATATCTCTACATGTCCCCAGTTGTGGATGAGGTACAAATGGGTACCCAGGAAGAGAGTTTCTCAGGACTTTTGACCCAAGGAATGCCTACCCCATCTCTAGGATGATCTTAAGCTCAGTAGCAGCATAAAGCTTGGATCAGAGGGGAGCTTGGAGGAAGAGGGTCGGTTAGGCAGCTGCTGTAACAGAGGAGATGCGGGCAAGAGGTACAGACGACCTGAATCAGTCTGGCAGGAGAGAGCGTTGCCAGACGTTCTCCCGGTGGAATCCACAGCACTCGATAGCTGGGCTGGGGTGAGAGGGAAGCAGAGGAAAGAGACTTTCAGCCCATGTGAGTGGGAGCATGGGGAGCCGTGAACACGCGCAGGGACACAGTGGAGAGGGAGCAGGTTTGGGAGGAAGATGTGGGACGGGGTTTGAGCACGTTGAGTTTGGAAATTTCCAACAGGCAGCCGGAAATGCGGACCTGGAGCCCAGGAGAGAAATCTTCCCCTTCGTCCCCTGCCCAAGTCCGTCAGCCTCTTCTCCACGTTCCGTTCCATAGAGATGCTACGGCTCATCTGCCCTGCACTGAGGTCACAGTGCTGGCCAGGGCTTGACTCCGCTTCAGGCTGATATCTGGACCTGGAGCTGTGGTCTTGGCCCAGGTGTGGTCGTGACCCTGCATCCATCCTTTCAAAACCTACTCCCACCGTCTAGTCTTCTCTGCACTATCAACTTATGGTACTTACTCGTATTAACATATCCCCAATTACCCGAGTGACTCTTCTGCCTGCAACCTTCTCCTTCAGTAAGATTCCTGTACCCTAAGTGAGGAGCTCTTCCTTTTGCCAAAGGAGAAGTTTCTCTCAGGCCTCCAGAGGAAAAAAAAACAAAGGAGCAGGTGCGGAAGGTAGGCATGGGGGTGGCTGGGGCTCTAACTGGCTCCTCCTCCAGCTGGCCTGAAACCTGCAGGTGGATCCCCCTTGCTCTATGAAGTCCACGATGGAGATGTCTCCGATGCTTGGCCGGAAGTTTTTACTCTACCATCTCGTCTGCCCCCCATGAAACTCTGTCTCTCGCATACACACACCTGGACCTGGACAGAGGTTCTGGCAGCTCTTACATCAGGCTCTCCAGACGATTCGGGAGATGGAAATGGGCCTTGCTCCATCCCCACCCAGGCTAGCTCTTAAGTCCTGAGCATCTGCTGCTCCCACTGTTGGTGCCTCCCTGTGACAGCGGTGTCCCCCGACCTCCCTGTCCTCATGCCTTCTCTAACCTCCTCCCAGCACTGGAGCTTCATCCCAAACCACTGATTCTGAAGAGACTCAGGCTCTTAGGTTGAGCATGGGAGGACAGCAAGGTTGCAAACAGGTGTATGTTAATATTTTTGACCTTGTCACATTCTATTTCAGAGTTTTAAGTTATCTCTGTATATGTTTCTAAAACCATATATTGCTTATAATCCCAGCAGGTTGGGAGGCCAAGGCAGGAGGATCAATTGAGGCCAGGAGTTTGAGAACAGCCTGGGCAATACAGCAAGACCCTGTCTCTACAAAAACATAGAAAAATTAGCCAGGTATGGTGGTGCATACCTATAGTCGCAGGTACTTGGGAGGCTGAGGCAGGAGGATTGCCTAAGCCCAGGAGTTCAAGGCTGCAGTGAGCTATGACTGTGCCTCTGCACTCCAGCCTGGGTGACAGAGCAAGACACTGTCTCAAAAAACAAAAAATAGGCTGGGCGCAGTGGCTCACATTTGTAATCCTACCACTCTGGGAGGCTGAAGTGGGAGGATCGCTCGAGGTCAGGAGTTTGAGACCAGCCTGAGCAAGAGCAAGACCCTGTCTCTACTGAAAAATAGAAAGGAATTATCTTGACAACTAAAAATATATGGAAAAAATTAGCCGGGCATGGTGGCGCATGCCTGTAGTCCCAGCTATTCAGGAGGCTGAGGCAGAAGGATTGCTTGAGCCCAGGAGTTTGAGGTTACTGTGAGCTAGGCTGATGCCACGGCACTCTAGCCCGGGCAACAGAGTGAGATTCTGTCTCCAAAAAAAAGACAAAACATAAAAACAAAAATAAAACCATATATTGACCTGCTTTTGTTTTCCGTTACCAGATTGAAAACTCCTTGGGCACAGGTAATATGTCTAAATTAAATACATTTCAAGAGCCTAGCACATAGTTATCTCTAACAGGAATCTCCATCTAAGTGGCTGGAGGTCTGCACCATGGCCTTGTTTGCTTTGCTGAGTCAGAGGGAGCTTGACGGGGGCAGCCTGCAGTGAGAAGATGGAGCCTCAGTCCCTAACTGGCTCTGTCACTCACAGCATGTGGTGGGCAATTCACCTGCCTTTTTCACAGGATTCCTGTGAAAATTAAATTTGGAAACATTTGTAAAAGCCCTTCGTAAGGTGTGTAAAGTCCTGTACAAATGACCATCAGCCAGGGCACCAGCACTGGGGGATAAGGCTCTGCAGTCTCATATCTGCTTAGGGTCGTGTGACCCTGTGTGAATTACCCACCTGACTATGTCCAGTCTATTTTGTCTGCTCGCTAATGATCCAAAGCAGTTCCAGTGTGACTAGTGTTTGACTGGAGCCTGAGAAAGACAGAGACAGACAAAGGTAGAGTCTGAATAGAGAATAAAGCAGCGATGCATGTGCAGACTTTGCCTGGTTTCAGGACTGGGATTTTGCAGGGTGGGTATCAGGGGACCCGCATGGTCTAGACCTTGCGTACTCTTTGTTCAGCAAAGAATGACTGTCAGCATTGGGGTCTGAGCTCACGGAGAAAGGGGTGTATTTGAGTTGTGTCAAGAGTTTTACATTGACCGTAGTTAAGTTCGAGATACTCATTATCTCAAATGCATGGAAAAACATCAAAGAAAAGCATCTGGGACCATGGGGTTTATTATTCTGTTTTCTCTACGTTTGCATATATTTGAATTTTTTCATAATAAAAGTTGAAAGGAAGGAAGGATAGAAGAGAAGGAAGAAAATAAATTAATAGTTCGGTACATGAATGTGGAGCTCCAGGAAGAGGATGTGTTAGTGATGGAAACTTGGAGAGATCTGGGTACTACTTGGCCCCAAGGTCCTGGGCCTGAAGGAAGTTACCTAGGAAAATCAAGGGACCAAACCCTTGGGAACACTGATGTTTAAAAGTCAGGAAGAGGTGGATGTAAAGGGAAATAAGGGCATGAAGAGGGTGTGTCCTGGGAGGCAGGTGATGAAGGAGTTTTAGGAGGGAGTGATCAACAGTGTCAAATGCTTCTAACCAT
>RJWJ010047550.1:0-10935 GCA_004363605.1 Indri indri | reverse complement strand
AATATAAAAGTATCTCATTTAAGTATGCTGAAATCCAGATTTAAACAAACAATAAATAAGTGAACACAATTCATTTATAAAAAGATAAATTCATTTATAAAAAGATCACTGGGTTATTTCATTAAATACTAAATATATAATTATGTTTATTACATATAAATATATATGCGAAATTTACAAGAATTTGATTTGCAAGCAAATTTTTCATGCATGCGTCATGTACATGTTAAATGTCTTCCCTGTGGTAATTGACTTTATGTTGAAACGTTTTCTTCCCAGATAACATTTTAACATGTGATGACTTCATTGTGCAGGTAGAGGGATCTTTGCTGGTCATTTCCTTGAGAATAGTATAGTAAGGATGACAAGCGTTAAAATTCTGGAATACTTTTCCTATGATGGTTTGGGGTCCTTCTCCCCACCCACGTACCAGTGACGTGGGCTCTCAGAAAAGGGGCCATTTACTTGCCCCGTTGTCAGCGCATCTGGAGGCCTTGTCAAAACAATATAATTTTACTTTGTAACTTTTTGACATTGGTATTTATTACACCTGTCTCTGGGCATGATTTATGACCTGTCTGGTGAATATTTCTCCTCAAGTTGGAGTTTACAATATGAGATAAGTGAAGCATTTAGAGGCCTGTGTATGCTTCGAAATGGGAAATGGAGATTTTGCATGCACAGCTTGCCCTCTTCCCTCCTGCCTCAGCCTCATTGTCACCTCAAAAATGGCCACCGCGATACACCATGCACTCCGTTCTTCAGGGAGAAGACGAAAAGAAAGATGATGTAAGACTAAATTTTCCATAATCTCTTTTGCTGGGGAATTATGTGTCAACAAATTCTAATAACTGGCAAAAAGAAAAAAAAAAGAAAAAGAAAAAAGTCACCATAGGGGGAGGCATCCAATGGAAAACATGTGTTTGTTGTAAGGAGAGCCCAGTGACCTTTTGTCTTCGTAATGGTATCCTGTCTGGGACTCATCAGTGTTTCTCTGTGTCACCAGAAAACACACTTACCATTGGCAAAATTGCACATATTTTCAAAGCAGCTATTCTAATTAAATTGCTTAACTAGGCTGCAATCAAGAAAATTTTTATCCCCTCTGGGTCTTTGTATTCATTTAAAATTGTTTAGCCATTTTTCTTTATCTCAAAAGTACACACTTTCGATGTTTTTGTTCTATGTTTTCGTAACAGAGTGTTTTAAGCCCTTCAATTTCCACTCCTCAAAGTTCAAAAGAATATGATCTACTCTGGGAAAATTCTATAATTACTAATAAATTCTCACATTTTTTGGGGAAAAAGTTTGAGATAGTTGAATAGAATCTTTTCCTATTCCCCCTTCTTCAGGCTTACAAATTCTTTCTTATCATTAAACACAATGGAAACTACATTATCTTAAAATATCATGAAATATGATTTATGTGTTTGTGCAAGTATAAATTTTTTCACTTAAACTTATGTCAAAAATTAAAATTTAAGGCTTTAAAAAATGTTACTTTAAAAGAAAACATACATTGCCCCTTCCCAACCACCTTTTTTCCTCATCATCATCCCAGCTTGAATAGTGACTCAACCTAAACCTCTTTCAGAACTTTCTCTCCTGGCTATATGCTTCCTTTTCTATGAGAGACTAAATCTGCTAAAATGCCACGTATGCTCAATTTTAAATCAGTGATACTTTTGTTCACTTCTGAGATGTCCCTAAACACTCACAATTGTTTACTGTATCATTATATTATTTCACTGTATTCACAATTGGCACCAGCTTCTACAAGTTACCTTTATTTTTATCAGATAGTAAATATACGCTGTACCATATCCCTTTTATTAATTTAAATGTGTTTCAAAAACTCATTACAGTAGCCCCCAGATCATAAACGAGTTGAACTCCATTTACTCAACGTAATTTGAAAATTGAGAACTCTAACACAAATAGTTTTAAATAGCACGATTTTCTGTATACTTGTTATTAAGACAAAAATCCTACCTTAAAAAAAAGGGAGAGAATTAGGTCTGGCTTTCTACACTAACCACTTAACGCTGCAGCATTTTGGGGTGCATAGGCAATAGTTTTTACAGAAGGAATCCTGTAGTCTGTGCCCTTTGTGTCTCTTTACTACCCATCTCTCCAACAATTCTCCAAGTTGCTTAACATTTCAACCCAGAAATCATAATCTAACCCTTTACTCATTTTGTTGTACTCCTTGGAATTCTCTCAAAGTTCTCCATATCCATCTGTTGCGGTGGTAGTAGTGGTGGGACCCCCAAAATGAGACATCTGTCAGAGTGGGAGTGAGCATAGATGGACGATTGCCTCATCATTCCTCCATGCAACACTTACATATATATCAATAACTCTGTAGTTTACACAATGCTAATGTATTTTACAGATTCATTCAATTTGACTTCCCGATTTCCTTCTGCACACTTAAACAAAAAGTACTACTCCCTGCCATCTTCTCTGGGTGCAAGTGTATTTTAAGTTCTGTAACATCTTCCTTTTTCGAAGACCAGAAATTTTGTTCCTTGCCAAATGCAAATGAGGAAGGGATACATTTGTGAACTATAATACTTATATCATATATACTAGTATATGCTCGTCATTCCACTGAGAGTTCTTGCCATTTTTTGTTAGTCTATCTCCAATCCAGAAAACACGAGAAGTCCCTCTCCACTCAGTGATACAATTTCCCTCTTGAAGCTACTCATCTTTAACAAGTTGGACTCTGCCAATGTGTTGCCAAGCCAGTGACATCAGCACTGGCAGGACATTAAATTGAGATTAGAAATGGCTCCATGACATCACCCTCTCGTTCCTATCGAACAGATGGTTTCTGTATATTGTGCAATTTTAGATCATTATTCATGGTTTGGGTCAGTATAATTCAGGAAACCAAAAAACTGCCAAGAAAAATTGACGTGGAACCAGTTCAAAGACTCAAAATTATTTCATTGATTAGATGCCTGAATTTTCATTTTCCAGAAGAACATCATGATTCATCAATACATGATAATACCTGAGCCATTTTAGTATGCATGATGTTTAGAACTTCACAACAAGATAATCTCTCAAGGGTTAACCTTAAAGAAGTGTGATAACAAGACAGCTAAGAAACTTTGTTGGGTACAACTGAACTTGGGCCAGAACTATTGACTGAGGCAAGTGGTTTGTTTGAACTGGATGGTTATTTATTTTCACCTTATACTTGTTGACTTCATATCCTCCCTTCAGCTCAGCTCAGAGACAGTAAAGAGGTATGTTTTAAAAAAGCCAGACAGGAAGCTATTTTGAAAGGCCTTGTTCAGGCATTATACCAACACATGAAGATAAAGCACAGATTTGGCTGACTGAGATGGAGAGGAATAAAATCATGTTCAAAACAAAATAAAACAAAACCTAAATGTGTTCAGAGAAAGCTTTACAAGAGACCATAAGTTTTATCTGTTCTTTCTTTAAGAAACTGGAAAGAATTTTATAATGGTTCATAATGTGCTTCAGTTGGAATAAAGATTAGGTAATTTTGAAAGATATATCCCATTATATTATCAACGCCACAGGGCAAATCTCATGCATGAGCCATTGCAAATTTGTTCCTAAACAAATACATGCTATGCCCAAACCTCTCCCCATCTATACCTCCATTCCATCTTACTGTCTGAGTGCTGTTCCACAGTCTCTGATTATGTTATTACCTTATTTAAAATTATTAAGGCCTTTGTTGACATCCACTTAATTAAGCGTAAATTTTGCATTAAGAAAATAAGGTCGGCCGGGCGCGGTGGCTCACGCCTGTAATCCTAGCACTCTGGGAGGCCGAGGCGGGCGGATCGTTCTGAGCTCAGGAGTTCGAGACCAGCCTGAGCAAGAGCGAGACCCCGTCTCTACCAAAAATACAAAGAAATTAATTGGACAGCTAAAATACATATATAGAAAAAATTAGCCGGGCATGGTGGCACATGCCTGTAGTCCCAGCTACTCGGTAGGCTGAGACAGTAGGATTGCTTGAGCCCAGGAGTTTGAGGTTGCTGTGAGCTAGGCTGATGCCATGGCACTCGCCCCAGGCAAGAGGTTGAGACTCTGTCTCAAAAAAAAAAAAAAAAGAAAATAAGGTCTGCGTCTGGGCTTCTCCCTCCCTCCTTCCGACAGGTCCACCCAACATCCTCCCTCCATCCCATCATGTGTGCATGCTGGCAAAGTTATGAACGCTTTTCACAAGCCGGTTTAACAAGCCTGCATTAGGATGATTCACTCCTGACATCACAAGCAATGCAGCTTTACTGGTAGGTTGTATGTGATTAAACTCTGGATATGGGCTTATTGCTTGTCTTTGTTTCCAAAGTTGTAAATTTATAACTAGGAAAAGATGAGGTCCCCAAACTGTCATAGAATAAATCTTACTGAGACTTACACTTCATGGTTTATAGAAGGGAGTTAACGTATTGTTGAGTTTCATGTTCTATCGTGATTTGCGTAGTTACGTTCTTGCCCACACTCCCTGTGGTCGGCGCAGTGTTTTGTGATGAGGGGATGAGGGAAGCATTGCAATGAAGAGAAAGTACTGGGAAGGTGGGAGTAGATGAATAATTGGTCTTCACTTTGAAGCTATATGACTGCCAAGATTTTATCTTCTACAGTATATTTTGAGATAAGCCTTAATCATCTTCACACTTTTGGTGCCTGCTACGATGCTTGGCACATATTAGTAACCTAGTAGGTGTTTGTAAAAAGAATGTTGAATTGGCATTTTAGCGTTGTATTTCAGTGGGAAGGCTGGCATTAGGTTGTCCAGGCTGATGCATTTACTACTTGTATGACACATGGAAAGTCACTTATACTGGCTAAACCTCAGGCTTCTCATCTTCAATTTGGGAGAGTACAGTATAATGGGCCACATCAACTGCCTACATGTTAATTCTGTGCCCGAGATCATCGTCGGTACTTTATGTATATTAACTGATCTGATGTCTCTATAAGTCTGAAGGTGTAAGTGCTATCTTTCAATGCATTTAAATATGAGAAAACTAAGGCTCAGACAGGTGAAATGACTTGCCCAAGCTCAAGAGCTGGGGAGCAAACCCAGACAATATACCTCCAAAGACGGCACCTACGGTCACTATGCTGCACTGTCTTGATGCAGGGTTTACATGCAAAGTACATGTAAGTCATTTGACACAAAGCATCCTCAAAAATACAAGTTATTATTGCTGAATTACATCATCTACAAATGAATATGGGAGATGAAATTCTTCTCAGGCTCTGATCAGTTCTTTGTAACATTTTATATAAAATCTGTGGTGATGGTTATGTTTTTGTAGTAGCAGTTACACAGGAAATAAAATATTTGAAGGAGTGATGGAGTCAGTCATTGTTGCTAATTTCTTCCCACTATTCCCTCAAAGCTTGTGCTATGAAAAAATCACATGGTCTCTTTAAGGGTATTGAAATGTTATGATTCTATTTACTCTATATTTATATTTGCAACTAATACAATATTATACCCATTTTAAAGATGGACGTAATAGCAATGAGCTAGAGAATAAGAAAGAAATTCTATGCAACTGTAGTGTAATCGCCATGTTGCAAACCTTTTAGTCTATTAATATGTTAAATCTAATTTCCAGGTTCTATTAGATAGAATTTCTGATAGTTTATAGGAACCCCTGAAAATAAGAATATATTATAATTTTCTGTAGGAATGATGAAAATATATCTTCTATTACTTATACAAAGGGAGCTTCAATTACAGATACTAGGTTCAGAAACGTTAACTTTTTTATTGCGACCTGACACATCACTTTGTGTAAGTATAATGTACTTCAGCCATAATATACTGGCAACATTCTCTTGTCAAGTAATCAAACAGTTTACCACTTTAGTAGTTCATCACCTACACATTGGCCTCCCCTTCTTCTGTCTCCCCAACCCAGTGATGTAAGCAACAACAGCATTACACTGAATGGACTGGAGTTCCAGAATGAAGCTGCTATGAAAACAAGCAAAATTTTTAAATGGTGGTGCTGACCAGGGAGGGAAGGGTGCAGGAATTCAAGTAGATTCTTTGGGTGATCTTTTTCCAAAGGCTGTCTTAGCTCTGAGGGGTGAACATAGGCTTATGATTCAGTTTGTTTTGTTTTGCTTTGTTTTCAGTTATAGCAGAAAGGACACTGGGCTTGCCTCATGGTCAGCCCTGTTTCTTTGAACATTGCCAATATTAGAGATAATGCTAACAGTTGTGCTGAGAAATTTGTTTCCTGAGATGTTCTGTTTGTCTCCCTGAAATATAGAGGTCTTATGTTATACATGGCTTTCCCCTTTCTTTAAACACTGCTTTCAGAATAGCATTTAGGTGGCTATAGGAACACTGTTCCTTCAGGGTGACTCCACAGGGACTGGGTCCTTGCCTTTGTGTCTGCTCTCGACCCAAACTTGTGTAACTGAACACTGTTTTATAATTTCCTTATTTTCCAATCATATGACATGTCTTTTTCAGTCTTCAAAAAATGGACACTGATCTTTCTTCTTTGTTTCTGCAGAGATAGGAATCAAATCATGTAGAATGCTGTAGTACCACTGGAGAAATGAAACATTTAACCCTTAGCTGGTATCTTGGTTTGATGTATAAATGGGGAGAAAAGAAAAACACACAAAAAAGCTTTAACCCTGAATGATTTCTTCAGAATTCCTTACTAAAGATGTCAAATGCTATGCTTGAGGGAGATAGTTTTTGCATATTATGTTCACCCTGAATACTGAGTGATAAGCACTTGTAGATCCTGCTTGCTGTTAAACTTCACGTTTTGAGGCTTGAAAAAGAAAAGGCTAAATGGAGAAGTGTTTTATGTCACATCTCCCATAGATCACTGCATAAATAAATATAAACTGTAATACTTTCCTTCCAAGGGCCAAAGAAAGCCCCTTACATTGTAAAAAAAAAAAAAAAAAAAAAAAAAAAGGCTTGTTAACAGCCACTTGTCCGTAGGGATTCAGGTACTCATTTGAATGGTCAAGGTAGACAAATATTTCATTATAGAGGGGATCTTCTCAAAGATAACCTCTATTTTTTCTTATTCTCCAATTCATGCTAAAGTTATAAAGAGATCTGGAAAACAAAACAAAACAAACAATAACAAAGCCCACCTCTCCTCCTTCATCACCCCCAACTGCAGCCAAAACATGTCTGCAACGAGGAAAATACCTGCAGCCTCCCAGAGCTTTGATAGAATCAAGACCAGTGAGATGTGCCAGACCTTTTCCCTTTCTCCCAGATGGTGTCGTTTGTTACTTTCACATTTGGCTTTTAATGGACAAGCAAGGGAGACTGCCAGTAAAACAGTGGAGCAAACTAAGAAAACAAACAAACAAAAGCAATCACGCCCTGGACATGGAGGCCAATGACAGGTATGATTGATCAGGTGACCAGCTGGAAGCTGTCACCACCAGGTTGAGAGAAACAGGCAGAGTTTGGCGTGTTTCACGGTCCAGAGATTATCATGGGGTATTAGGTAGGCAGAGTTCTTTGGCAAACAAAGGAACTGAAAGGATGGAGTTTGCTTTGCCTGCGCCACATGTCTAATAGCTGTGCTTACCATGTGACTCACCTTGTATAAGGGATACTTAAAACTAAACATATTACATTTCCTCTTGGAAACTTTTGCTAGAGAAAACCATACTGCACACCACCATATTCTTCTTTTGTCTGTGTTTTTGTGTTCTGAGACAGACTGAATGCTTTTTTCTTTCCTAAAATAAGTGTGAATTTTGACATATAACAACTTCAGCAGCAATACAATCCATTGGGAGGTACACTCAAGTCCAAAGACTTAAATTCTAATTATGGTGTAATTTCCTTGTTGCATAATTGAGGAAAATAGAAGCCCCACTAACTCTATATGATGTCTTAAAATGCAACTGAACTAATACCACGTATACTTGATTTTAAGGTGCTACAGATTATAATAAGGCTTGGAGAAAGCTTTTGAAGAAAGAATACCTTTTAGAACATTAAGTAAGCATGCTGATTTTAAGATTAATCTCATCATTTGAAAACTAATAAAATGTGAATAAAAGATGCCTATTGCAATCAAGGACATAAGATATGCATGAAAAATTTTATAATCCACAAAGTGCTAGATATATACAAGATACTGCTAAAAAGTAATAATGTGAAAATGTTAATAATATGAAATTATTAACATCTTGGTTGTTATAAATGCAGTAGCTTTGAATAACAGTCTTCACATAACTAACGGAAACACATCATGAAAAGCGTAAACTTCATATTTTGGTATACTTCAACTCACATGTACTAAAAATGAAAAAACAGGAAAAGAAATCCCTCTTCAGAATGCAAGAAATTTTACTTTATCAGAACATGAGAAAACGTCAATTTAACAAATATATCCCCCAAATCTCAATTTGATTTCATTCACTCAAAACACATACATTTTATGAATAAATTATTGATAGAATTCTTACCATCATATTTATTCCTTGTTTCTGTTAAGCACTCAATTTATACTTACACACACATATTTGTTTTCAAATATTCAGTATCAAACATAAGATAATCAAATGACACTGAATGATGACGAAGATGTTAATTTTAATCTTGATAACACTGTATTTTTTGCATCTTAATTCTAAATTAAACAAATTATTTTCTCAAATTTTTATCAAGATTCACACAAATAATATATACATTTTAAAAACACACTTTATAGAGTGTTATCAAAGTTTTGTATTATTAGCCATTTTCCTGGACTCGAAAAATGACATTTACATTGTAACACTGTTTATTTTATCTGCTACTTTATGGGTTTAAAAATAAAATGGCTTTCTTATCAATAGCATGAGAATCAGCACAGTCCTTCTGTAATATTTAAGACATCCCACTGAAGAGACAGCATGGATTTAGAGGAGGAAATCCTTACTTAGGCTTTCCTTAACTATCTCCGCCAGAGCATGCAAAATCCTTAAAAGTATTTGTTCTATCTTAAGTTTTGTCTCCATCATTTTAATGTATGTAAGGCAATTATTGGAAGTGAAAGATGAAGATATATATCATCAAGATCTTCTCAGTGTGGCCAAATTCTGATATCTTGCTGAAATATTTTGGTAAAATATTGGTAAATAAAGATATCTTCATAGATTAGTGGTTTTTAAACTTGGTTTCTCCCAAGAATCACCTGAAACACATTCAGTTTCTGGTCTACCTTGGGAGAATCTGCAACACTATGTCTAGATGGGGTTCCAGGAAAATGTGTTTTTTAAAGTTTCTCAGGTGATTTTAATTAGAGATAGGGACTGTTGCCATAAAAATTCAAATTAGCCTTCTAGACTCATTAATAATGCAGCAATATGCAAAAATATTATTCTTTTGCAGGGGAATTTTTTTTTTTATCTTTAATATTGCAGGAATATTTTCTAAACCACTTGGTGGGGGTCGGAGATAGGTTCAAGGGAAATTTTTGAAGAAAGAAGATAGTCCTTGGCTACATTCTAAGCTTAGTCTTGCTGGGTGGAGTATGTAAACTGAGAGTATGAGATGAATTATTATGGATAAAATAGAAGAATTTTTATAAGCTAAAAATGGGGAGAAAATAGGGATAAAGGTTCAGTGCCTGATATGTACATATTTGCTAAATTTAGTAATTGTTGTTGTTACTATTATTGCCTCTAACATCATATGTGGATAACAAAAATCAGAAATATATTAGGGTCTCAAGTTTCAATTTGGAAGTCATCAGTGTTTACATTAATGCCACCGCTCCTGTTCGAAATCATAGAACCGAAGTGGATTAAATCAAGTGACTAGCACAACCCAACGATCCTCCAATGCAGTGACCACTGACCATGCACATGCATGGGAAAGAAAGACTAAAACAGAAGCATTTCTTTAAATAATCTGTTGGAACATTCAAATGTCTTTGTCAACCTAAAGTTGAATCCATAACTGTCCAAAACACCCCCAAAACAATGATGAATCTCTGAAAATGCCAGAAGACATTCCACAAGAAATGATTTCATACTTGATTGTCCTTAGGAAGACAGAGTTAATGGTAGTTGAATACTGCTTACTTAAATGTCAAAGGATATAATAACCAGCTACCTTCTAATATTGCTAATTTCCTTTCTCCCCCCCACCCCCACCCCAGGAATGATACTTCATTTTAACTATTTAATAGTATTTGGAAAATAAGTTCTATACATAATTTTTAAACTTTTAATCCATAAACCACACACTAGATTTTAGGTTCTCAAAGTTATAAGATACTGTATTGAAAATGTAACCCTTGTAGAGTCAAGAATAATAAAGGTTTTCACACTTTTGCTGACCATTAACCAGGGCTAAGAGGTTCTTTTGGAGTCAGGGGTGTTACTGAAAAAGATCATGCCTGTGCCTTTTGTCATTCACAAACCAGGTAGCTGGAAATATGATGATGATGGCGGTATGCAGTGTATGAGTGAACAAAACCCTTGTTTTAAGACGAGGTATAGAGCAAAATATTGTCGAAATAGTGTTTTTCAAGGTGTATTTATTTTTATTTTTAATGGAACAAAATTATTCCCAGCTGTGCCATGTTCTCACTCTGCCCATTACTTTTCAATGAATCTTACAATAAGATGATTAATTCTACGCTCTTGGAGACTTTGGGCTGAATGTTGTTGATTAAGCAATTACGTTAATCCACTTCTGTTTGTTTTCTTGCAAGCCCGATGATGAAGGTAATTTTTCCCCCTCTGGAATAATCTCTCTAGAATTATTAGGCACGTGTGAAAGGAGTTTTACACACATTTCCAGGCTATTATTAACCAATTTTAAGCTGCAGATTATAATCAACCTGTTTTATTCCAACTGATAAAGTTCACGACACCAGTTGGTTTCATTTCTCTGCTTGGGCATTGACATTACACATTGGCATTAAAACA
>RJWJ010047549.1:0-10930 GCA_004363605.1 Indri indri | reverse complement strand
TTTTGTTCTTTGGGGTAGATGCCCAGTAATGGGATTGCTGGATCAAATGGTAATTCTACTTGCATCTCTTTAAGGTATCTCCATATGGCTTTCCACAGAGGTTGCACTAGTTTGCAGTCCCACCAGCAGTGTATGAGTGTTCCTATCTCTCCGCATCCACGCCAACATTTATTGTTTTGGGACTTTTTGATAAAGGCTAGTCTCACTGGAGATAAGTGATATCTCATTGTGGTTTTGATTTGCATTTCCCTGATGATTAGAGATGTTGAGCATTTTTTCATATGTTTTTTGGCCATTATTCTGTCTTCTGACCAGTAGTCTTCAAAAGTGTGAAGGTCCTGAAAAACAATGAAAGACTGGGAAACTGCCATAGACTAGAAACTAAAGAGACATGATGATTGAATGCCAATCACTGTGCATTAAATCCTGGAACAGAAAAAGTGGGGAAACTGGTGAAATTTGAATACACTCTGTAATAATATTCTTCTAATACTAATTTCTTAGTTTTGATAAATGGTAATATAACAAGTTAACATTAGGGAAAGATGGATGAAGGACATATGGGAACTCTGTACTAGCTGTGAAGCTTTGGTATATCTAAAAAAGTATTTCAGAATTAAAAGTTTATTATTAAAAGATAATATTCTCACTCACTGTTCTTAAACATGTTTAAAATTATTAGGCTGCAGCTATGTATCTGAATTTTATACTACTTGTAACTTAACCTTCAGGGAAGACAGTGGTGATGTTCAAGGAAGTGGACAATGTTTTGAATTGCTTATGCTCAGCTGTGCTTAGTTCAGAGCATCATGTTTGAGACTCTTTAGCTGTCATTTGGCCATTTAATCTATTCGAAAGATATTGACTACTAGGAACAAATAGAACTCTTTCACATGAATTACACTTTGAAATATACACACAAGCCTTTAGGAAAAGAAGCTAAGCAAAATAATGATATTAAGGAACATTATGGTTAGAAGTTAATAAAAACCTCAGAATCAGATTTAAGGAAATGAACTAACTATACAGACACTTTTCTCCAAAATCTATAGTAAGCTCAGATTTATTCCTAGGCATGAAGGAACTGATTATTTCTAATTGTCTATGATTCTTATCTTGGAGTGTATCCCACTGAAGGACGACTCTGCCTCAGGCCAGCTTGGAATTAAAATCCGTCCCTGTGATTTAGCCTTATATAGCAATAGCTTTCCTTGTTTCAGCTGTCACAGACTCTTAAAGATGAAGCTTTGAATTTTAGTTTATCTCTAGACTTTTCTTTTTTTATGGATGGAATAAAGAGAGAGGTTACCAACATGTAATGTAATGCATCAGTAGTTGGAGCCCATGTCATTGTTTTTGTTATTGTTTTTGTTGTTGAAATAAGTATGATCTTAACTTTTTGGGAAGGGCATTAATAGAACCTTTTCCAATTCTCCCTTAAATTTTTTTTTTTTTTTTTAAATCTCAGGTTTACTTCTTTGCTAGTTTTTTGTAAAATGAAAATAGCATTGAATTTTTCAATCCTCTTTAGGGACTATTTGCAACTTGTCTCTAAAATAATTTGAAATTCTGAAAAAAATACCATTAGTGATTTGTATTTTTCCCAAATAAACCACTTTTAAGCAGTTATGAGAAAATTATTGCTTCATATGTTTTTTTTTAATTGCTGCATTTTTGCCGTATCTGAGATATGATTTTAAATCCTGAAAGAAAAGAGCTGGTCCCTTTGAAACCCAATGTCAGCAAAAATATTCAAATTGCAAAAAGGCTAAAATTGCTGGGCTAGCAGCAGAAAGAAATTATTCAATCCTAATAAAAGTATTCCTTTGGGAGGTAGAGAACTCAGTAGTGCGGGCAGTTCCCAAGAAGCTATCCTGTCACAAACATGCAGCTTCATTTTAGCTGGCAACTACAATGCCTAAGTAACATGTTCACAGTTGAAAATTAAGATTTATAAGATAGGGATTGAGAAAGGAGATACTAAGAGGGTATGTGTTAGGTCCAGAGCCGAGAGAGAGACACAGGAGGCTTCACGTGTAGCAAAATGCTGTTTATTTTGAGCATCTGGCTACAGATGGGTGGAGGCAAAAAAGCATCCACTCTGTGGGAGGGAAAAACCTTGGGTTTTATAGAGGGTTTCTCAGGGGGAAGTGAGTACCTGGACCAGAACAACCACTTCAATATTTTTTTTTCAGGAAATTATGGGGGTACAAACATTTTGGTTGCATGTTATGACTTTGCCACATCCCAACCATGATTTGAGTAGTGCCCTTCCCCCCCCACAACGCTCACCGCGTCCATTAGTTGTGAGTTTACTCACCCCCAACCCCCCTACCCCCAAATAATATTACTGCTATGTAAGCACCTTAGTGTTGATCAGTCAGTGCCAGTTTGATAGTGAGTACATGTGGTGCCTATTCTTCCATTCTTGTGATACCTCACTTTGGGAATGGGCTCAAGCTCTATCCAGGAAAATATAAGAGGTGCTAGATCACCATCATTTCTTATAATTGAGTAGTATTCCATTGTATACACATACCATATTTTCAACCAATTTCTGGGACCCCTGCCTCAGTCTCATCCTGTAGAGATAAGGGGGGGGGGTAGTTCTGTCCTTATCAAGGGGGATAGTAATGCCACAGCTGTCTGTTAGATTTAACAACCTCCAGGAACTCTCCGGACTCCTGTGGCTATTGTTTCACAAACCTCAATTTTCCATTAACTGCATTTCATCCTCTACGTACTTTTCGAGTTCCCACCTGGAACAAACCTAACAGTATGTAGTGCCAAGAATGTTTTCCTTATGGATATTGATAGGTTTAGGTCCAAAAAGGATATTTTTGTTTAGTCTTCTTTCAAGGTTAAACATAAAAAAAAAAAAAAAGGAATGGTTTGAGCACTGTGTAAACACCTGAAGATCAGTTTTGAGGATGCTCTAGATAGGAAGATAGAAAATTAAATCCCAGGAAGAGCTTGGCCCACAGAGATCTGTGGAGGCCTGATGAGGAAAGTTGACATTGCCGCCTACTTCCCTCATGAAGACATATCTTGTTTCTTTGTCTCCCAAGAGACCAAGAAGGAGCCAAGCGGCTGACTGAGTATCTTCATTGACCAAATGTGGGCAGAACAACAAGACAGGGGAACAATGGAACTCACTGCAGGTTTCTCAGCAGGGGAAGGACAGTCTGCTGCATATATATTGGCATGTTCCATGGTAGAGAATATTTTGCTCTCCAAAACGTGGGAGATTCCCACCATCTAGGATATAATGCACAAGATCTGTAAGCCTCCAGAGAAAAAAGAAGCAACACACTGTGATTCCATTTGTTAGAAGGAGGAGATTAAGGTAGAGCAAACTACACATAGCTAGTGAAATAAAAATTGTGTGGGAGAAATATGAAAGACTGAATTAAAAACATATTAGAATCACTTCAGTGATTCAGATCCAAATATAGAACTAAAAGGACTTTCCAGAACCTAAAACATGATTCCCTACTAAACAACTAATTTTGAGTCTGATTGAGTCCCAATCAGTGGCCTAACATATGAAGTACAAAAAATACCTTGAAGTACTGAGTGAAAAATATAAAGAGATGACAATCATAGGAAGATAAGAAATCTGGATGGAAGATCCAGGAGAATAGAATTCTCAAAAGAAGAAAATAAAAAGCATATGGATGAGAGATAATAATTACACACATAATGAAGGTAATTTTCCCTGAGCTAAATAAAGTTCTAATCCTAGAGTTTAAAAGTACCTGCACATAGATTATGATTCCTAAAATACAGTAATCATCATCATCATCATCATCTTACAGGCTGGGGAGGATTTAAAATATTTCTGGAAATTCTTTGGTATTTTTCCTATTAAAAGGTGGAGATTAGTTCACCTCCTGATGATGAATATAATGTAGGCTAACCTTAGAAACTTGCTTCTAATTAATTATTACAATGAGTTGAGAGTAGCATTGTGTGGTTTTGTAGGGTAGATCATAAAAGCCCACAAACTTCTGCTTGGTTTCTGTCTCTCTCAGAACTTGTGCTATTAAAAGTAAGAAGTCTAAACTATCCTGAAGGAGCCACGCTAGACAGACCACATGGAGAATACTCATAAGGAAGAAAAAGATGCCTGAAGAAGGGCTCTACTAGACTCCTATTTGAGTTTTGGAATCATTATTCCAATTATTCCAGATGAAATCATTTGAAGGCATACTCACCCACCTGTTGATGTTGAGCCATTAATAATTCCCATGTTCATGAAGAGAGGAAATAGTCTCCACCTTTTAAGTCCCAAACAAACCAAAAAGAGCCAAATTGGGCTATCTCTATTGAGTCTTACCCCAAATGCAAATTAGGAGCAGAATAATGTTGTTGTTTTAGTTTTGGAGTGGTTTGTTATGCAGCCTTGGTGAGTATAAGATGAAGTTCTAAGCTAATTTAATAAATCAGCTACACAATAAAAACAGACATGCTGCTTGTGATCTACATCACTTGAAGTTAAGACATGAAGAAATAGAATGTATTAACCACTGGGGGAAGAAACGACTGATCCTACGAATTCTACAAGATGTCTTTCACTTTCAGGGCACAATATTAGGATGTAAAAGAATTCATAAAGGTGTAATCACTTAAGAAAATTAGTAAATGACACTAGCCAAATGATAAATGAATCAGAATAGAGTCTTGGATATAGGGAAAGATGAAAAGGAAAACAAACAGTTGTGAGCTGGGAAATATATACTCTACAAATATACAATTAAATATAAATAAATAAAAGTACTCTTTCTAAGAATGTTTAATATAGGTGTTAAATGGGACTCCTGAAACAGAAAAAATGATTCAGTGAAGGACACATTTGGATAATGAGCCATCTTAGGCAAAACTAAGAGTTGGAGAGGGAAAAAGGATACAGAGAAAGAAATGGATTAGAGGATAAAAAGAAAAGAAAAAAGAAAGAGAAGAGTCAATGAATATATTCCAGAGGTCTTAACTTAGTCATTTGGAAGAATTTGTTTTAAATTATGGGAAAGAAATATTCATTTGATTTTGAGAGAAATTAAAGGGAAGATGACCACTAAGGAAATAAAGATTATAGAAAAGCTTTCAAAATAACAATGGGACAAATGTACAAACCATTGAAAATAAGAGGAAGAAAAGACAAATACAATCTAAAATCAGATAATAGACATAATGTAAAACTATTTCTTCTAACATGACCAGTCTAAATGTTATATAATTAGAGCTAATTAAAACTCTCTTATAAGCTATTTACAAGAAATGCACTAAGACAAAATCAAAATGAAAGATTTAAAAGAGAGTCTAAGCAAGTGAGAGAGAGAGAGAGAGAGAGGGAGAGAGAGAGAGAGAATATCAGTGAGCCAGAATGGTAGTATAAATATCAGGTTGTTTGTATTTAAGATAAAATTTCTGAAAAGGAGACTATGAATCTTCTTTTAAAGATAGAAGTAAAATTTTGAAGCTCTAACAATTGTAAACTTGTATGTATAAAATAACAAGGAAGTTAATTATACAAAGCAAAAAATATCAGAAATTCAAGGAAAAACTTTTTAAAATAAAGTTAAAGAATTCATTTCCTCCTCAATTTTTGGAAAACGTGGATTTTTGTAATGCCTCTCAGCTTCACTGTCTATACTGAAAGCATAAGCCTTCATCCTAAATGCCTCCCAATAGTCCTGGAACACAGAAGCTCTTTAATTCCAACTGTTGCTACCTCTCCTTTCATATTCCTAGTCAATGGTAGTGTAAGGCCAAGTCAGATCCTTAAGATATACAAAGCCAGTTATTTTCTAGGGTGGAACCAGTTTGTTTCTTTCTTAATAACTAACCTTAGTAGATGTGAGTGGGATCAATGAATCTAATTTGTTCAGAAAGATGTTTTGGGGGATTTTATGCATTGCACAGGATCTTATGGCATTTAGGAGTGATGCCTTCTATTGCTTTTTTAGTTCCCTACAGAATGTAATTCAGTGAGTCTTCAATTAATTGGAACGTGTGGCATAGTGGTAATTAACAAAGTGCCATTTCGATTTTAATATTTACTGAAATGTTTTAAATTTTATTTTGCTCCTTGATCTTACTGATACATTTTAATAAAAACATGTTTAATTTCTCCTTGATGACTAAGAATATGATTTATTGCTCTCAATATTAGAGATGAAATATTCTGTTACAAAATAAATGTCTGTTAGGTCCATTTTTTCTAGAGTCCCACTCAACTCCACTGTTTCTTTGTTGATTTTCTACCTAAATGATCTGTCTAGTTCTGCCAGTGGAGTGTTGACATCCTTGGCTATTATGATGTCATTGTTTCTTTCTTTTCTTATATCTAATAGTATTTATTTTATGAATCTGGGAGCTGCTGTATGAGGTACATATATATTTAGGATTTTTATATATTCTTGTGGAGTTTATCCTTGTATCATTATATAAGGCCGATTTCTCTCTCTCTCTCTTTTTTTTATCATTGTTAATTTAAAGTCTTTTTTTTTCTGATATAAGAGTAGCTACTTCTGCTCACTTTGGTTTTCATTTGCATGCAATATTTTTCCACCACTTTATCTTGATTTTATGAGAATCTTTGTAAGTTAAATGGGTTTCTTGGAGACAGCATTTAATTGGGTTGTGTTTTTGTATCCACTGTGCCAATCTACATTTTACACTGGGCATTTAGACTATTTACATTCAATGCTAATATTGATATTTGAGATACTGTTCTGATCATCATATTGATTGTTACCTAGTTGCTTCGTTTTCTCCCTTGAGTTGCTGTTTTGTAAGACCTGTGAGATTTAACTTTCAGATGTTTTTACACTGGTGGGTATCCATTGTACTGTTCCATGTACAAAGCACTTTTAAGCATTTCTTATAGTGTAGGTCTACTGGTGACAAATTCCCTTATTATTTGCTTATCTGGGAAAGACTTTATTTCTCCTTCATTTATGAAACTTAATGTTGCAGGAGACACGTTTTTTGCCCGGCGGTTATTTTGTTTAAGAAAACTAAAAATAAGACCTCAATTTCTTCTGGCTTGTAAGGTTTCTACTGAGAATCTGTTGTTAGTCTGATGGGTTTTCTTTTATAAGTTACTTGATTCTTTCATATCGTAGCTTGTATGATTTTCTTCCTCACTTTGACTTTGGCCAGACTGATGACCATGTGCCTTGGTGAAGTTCTATTTGCCATGAACCTGCCTGGTGTTCAATGGCCTTCTTGTGTCTTGCTGTCTAAATCTCTGGTGATACCAGGGAAGTTTTCCTCCATTACTCCCTCAAATAGGTTTTTTATGCTTTTTGCTTTTTTTCTTCTTCTCCCTCAGGGGTATCTATGATTCTTATATTTGTTCATTTTACAGAATCCCATATTTCACATAGAGATTACTTATCTTGATTCTTTTTTCTTCATTTTTGACTGGCTGGGTTAATTCAAAGGCCTTATCCTCAAGCTCTAAATTCTTTCTTCTGCTTGTTCTAGTCTGTTGTTAAAACTTTCCACTGTATTTTGAAATTCCCTAAATGACTCCTTCACTTCCAGAAGTTCCGTTATGTTTTTTCTTATATTATTTAATTTTTAGAGAATTTTTCATTCATGTCCTGAATTATTTCTTGTTGTTTCTCTGTGTTGATTTTTAATATTCTCATCATGCATTGATCTTACTTGCCATCCATATTCTGACTTCCATATCTGACATTTCAACAATTTCATTTTTGACAGAGTCTATTACTAAAGGGCTACTGTCATTCTTTGGTTGTGTCAAACAACGTGTTTTTTCATGTTGTCAAAGCTCTTATGCCGGTTGGTTCTCATCCTGAACCGCTTCTCTCTCAGCTCAAAACAAATAACTTTGTGGTATACCTATTCTCTGCTGTGAACTCTGTTGCTCGATGAAGAGAGGGAGAGGTCCCTGGATGGTGTGCTTAAGTCCTGCTCTGGAAGATTGACAAGGCAAGAGAGTGATGGTTGCACTCTGAGTAAGTCCCTAACACTTCTGTTCTTCTGCATCTCCTTGTTTCCTTGTGGGTATCACAGCCCATGTAGGTGCTGGGCAATATTTGTGTAGAAGGGTATGCTGGTCCCCAGGCCTCTGCTTAAAGCTCAGGTTGGGGCAGGGTGGGTCCCTCTCTGTAGAAGCAGGTGGTTGTGGGTGTTTGTTCTGTCTAGGTCCCTCAGTGGCAGCAGCAGTGGGGCTACCTAAGTGGTGGCAATAGGTGCCACGGCTTTGGGAGTTCACTCTGCCCAAGTCCAGTTGCAGTGGCATGTGGCAGGGAGGCAATGCGTGGGGGGTCTGTGGCAGGTGGCATGTGACTGCATGGGAATTCACTTTGCTCAGTTCTGGTGGAGGCAGTGGCAGCAGTGGCAGCCACATGGGTGATCACCCTGTATACATCCATTAGTGGCGGTGCTACGCAGGCAGCAATAACAAGTGCCAGGGGCCATGGGTGCATGTACACACAGGTTCTGTGGCAGCAGTAGCTAGATGGGGCCACCTAGGCAGTGGCAGCAGGCATGCGGTCTATGGGTGTTTGCTCTGCCCGGATCCCCTAGTGGCAATGGGTGTGCACAGCCCCCATGTAGTGTATGAGAGCTCTTGGCCCTGCTTCTCACCCCACCTCCACCAGCAGGGGCAATGGGGAGGTGGCAGCAATGGAGCTGTTTCCCAGGTAGATGCGGCACTCTGGGACTGGGACCACAATATTGTACCAGCCACAGGGCCCAGGTATCAGAAGACAGTGTGACCCCACTATGTCTTATCTCTAAGGCAATGCCACCACGCAATCTCCAGGAAGTTCCCTCTATCAGTCCAGAGGCCTGCTAGGTGGAGGGGCCCTCCTGCAGCTCAGATTGCAATGTCTTCTGGGAAAGTGTGGGGCCCTAGAATCTCCTCTGTCCCTTCCCCACATGAGGGCACCTCCAGTCCCACCAAATGGATCACCCTATGTCCCTCTCCTTCACTTTGGGTGTTTCTTTATTGATTCCCAATGCTCCCTCTTAGATGATTGATCTGAAGGTGAATATCTACTTGCCCTTTCTACCCTTTGGATGAGAATGGTGTGTGGAGGCTGATTCTAGTCCATCCTCTTGGTTCCCTCCCCCAAAACAGAGTTTTTTTAAAGAGCTGTAAACAGTCATTCTCCCTTTATTGCTTTGGAAGAGGCCAACCATTCTGACAAAATTGGGAGTGGTCAATCACTCTCCCTCTTTTAACCCAAGCAATGGTGGTTGGGTCTCCTGTGTAAAAGCCATGGAACAATATGCTGTACTCTGCCAGGACATAGAGAAAGGCATTGGAAACAGATGACAAAGGTAAATTGAGCTGGAGCAGAATGACAAAAATATGTGAGTTCTCAATGCTTCTGGGAAATAATGCAAAAGGTTGGCTGGGGTTAAATAATCATTGTGATACTTAGTTTTAAAATGAAAAGGACTGAGTCTTAAGAACAGGAATGACTTTTAATAACTGAAGGTGACAGAAAAAAAGGAACAGAATCAGACTAAACTGTCACTGAAGATGACTGCCATTCAGCAGAAAAGGGGTGAGAGGTGGATTACAGATCACAGTTGGTAGAAGTTATTGAAAAAATAAAATCATTCTATGTTTATACCCCTATGAGTTAAGACTGTTCAGTCAAACTGATTGTACTTATTTGCCCACTGTCGCTTGTGATTTGTCTCTTTGCCCTAAAAGTAAGTGTCGAAACAAAGCTGATTAATTATAGTCTGGTGAATATATTCTATATCTTAGAGGTTGTATTGATCATTGATATGTGGAGATGGCATCTTCAATATATAGACTAATTGTTTCTATCACTCATGTAACAAACTAAGACTGCAGGAAAGACAATATGTAGTTGTAGCTGGATTATAAGGAGCACAAAAAAGACATAAACATTACTGCAGTGGAAAAAAGCTGAACTTGTAAATATAAAGTGGTATTAGGAAAACTTTATAGGTCACTATTTTGGCATGTGTGTGTGAGCCTAATGACATTTTTTAGCTATCTTCAAGGTAAATGAGCTAAGTAAGGAACTGATTTTTAAGTTGTGTCTCTCAGCTAGGATAGCAAAAAATAACTCAATTTAAAATCTAAGGTGAAATAAGCAGTGTCTAAATTGGTAATATATCTTTAATCTGGGCCAGCCCTTAGTATTTTTCTGTGTTTGATACAGATTCAATAAATATTTTTGAACCTCTTTACAAAATTTTATCATACTATCATAACTTTGTGACAGCTCAGGACACCTGATTTCAACCCTTCTATTTTGATGTCTCCAGGAATTTGATCATATTTACTGGTCCAGGTATCTTAGTTTCTAGGGAAAGCTGCTTTCTGGTAGGATCTTTTAGTCAGATATTTGAGCAATTACATTATTTTCATATCAGATATTCTCTATCAAAAATCCTACCTATGGTAAGTTTCACAAATTCTACTCTGGAAATTATTATTTATATAAGCTAATCTTCAGAGAAAAGTGAAATGACTTTTTTTCCATTTCTGAATTTCATTACATATGTTGACATGCACTAATTTACAAATTATGAATTTCTCAGTGAATGAAATGAAATGACTTTTAATAAATTAAGAGAAATATAAAGATATGCCATTGTGTTTTGAAGAAGGATACAGGCTTGCATCTTATTGTTGGTTGTAAGGATCTGTACCTTAGTAATTCATTTTCAGGTGTATGTAGTTAATACTGATAATTTTTCAGAATGAATTTCTACAAATATAGTACTTTATCTGCTGTGCTGTGTAACCAACACTATCTGCAGTGTTAAGATACATTCCAAAAAAGCCTCATAAAAATTCATGTTTATCTTTCTCTAACTTGATTTAAGTTCAATAAAGCTAATAAGAAAAATGAAATGCTTCTTCCAAATCATCAGAAATGGTTTTCCAAAAGTGCATTGGAAT
>RJWJ010047548.1:0-10933 GCA_004363605.1 Indri indri | reverse complement strand
AGCCACATGAGAACTCTGTTCAACATTCATTTTTTTCCTTCTAGAATCATGAGTCAGTGATAGCACTAATAGATGGCTTCTATCATGGCATTTATAATGCAAGTTTAGTACAAGCCAATTATTTATCTCCTATATACTCTATAAAGAGCAGTGGTTATTAACTGGTGTTTTATGATACTCTCCTACTTCTAAATTATTTTCTAGAAAGCTAATTCCTTCTGGAAAGTAAATTTTATTTTTATCCGAAATAAATCAACATTAATGCCCAGCAAAGAATGTAGGGGTATTGCAAAATCAAGCTAATGATTTTTTAAATTTTTTTATTTTGGAGACAGGGTCTTGCTCTGTCGCCCATGCTAAAGTGTAGTGGCCCAATCATAGCTCACTGAAGCTTTGAATTCCTGGGCTCAAGTGATCCTCCTGCCTTAGTCTCCCAAGTAGCTAGGACTACAGATGCATACCACCTTGCCTGGCTAATTAAAAAAAAAAAAAATTATTTTTGTAGAGACAGACTTTTGCTATGTTACCCAGCTGGTCTCCAGCTCCTGGCATCAGGCAGTCCTCCTGCCTCGACCTCCCAAAGTGCTGGGATTACAGGCCTGAGCCACCACGCCTAAACTTGGGAATCACTGTTCTAAAGTATGGCTGTTAAACCCATGGCACTCTTGAAGGACTTTTACTTAAATCTGCTCTCATAACAGGGATTATCATCTGTTCCTGTAATATGAGAATAACCAACAGTTTGCAGACTCTAGCATGAAAATCAAACCCAAGTAATAAAAGTTACAAAACAATGATTTTAGTATTTCAGAATTCCAGGTATCATTCTTTTATTGAATGAATGTGATAGTGAGTTTTAACAAGATAATGGTAAACAGCCAGGTATTTTAATAGCTGTAGATTTTTTTTTGTTAATTCTGTGACATCGAGATTTATTTGATTATACAATTTGTTGAATTCAAAATAGAGAAAATTATTTTTGAACAATTGAAAGTTTATTTAAATCATTTTGCTAGACCAACCATGAGCTTTAACTCATGTCCTGAGACTTGACACACCCATGGTACTGGCCTGTAATGTGTTCCTGCTCTCGCCTGGAAGCCTCTAGAAGGCGGGGACTGGTCCTTGTGTTTGTATCCTCAGTGCCCCTCACATAACACTGGCTCTGTCCTTGAAGTCTTTAGACCTTTGATTTAGATCTTTTCTGTGTTTCATTCATTTATTCAGCAGATTAGAGAGCAAAACTAGGTATGTTTCTTCCCATACTCTGAAAATAACCACATTGGGCTGAATATGTGGAAAGTTCTGTTGGGTGCTTTTCCTTGAGCTGTTGGAGTTAGAGACACTAATGAGAGAGCAACTTTGATAAGTGGGAACATCTGGTTGAATTAGCCCAGTGTGGTATTAAAAAGAAGAAGACAGAGGAAAAAGAAAGCATATGGTCAAGCAGACATATGTTTGTTTCTGAATTTACCTGTGTAAAAACAAATCTTTACTCAAGTGATTTGGGGACTTTATTTCTAAGTCATTCAAGTACTTTCAATATTTCTTTTGTATTTTATTGTCAGATGTGACATCTAATATCTTTTGCTGCAGGAGTCCCATGACTGTGGATCTAGCTAGCTAATGGATCCCAAGTCGCAGATGTGTGCTGACACTCGGGCAAGCTGGCAGACACACACCTCGGCACAGGCCTACTGACGTATCTTCCCAGTAGAGCCCTGTAACGGCCACTTCTCGCCATTTCCTTGCTGTTAACCATGACCCAGTCCGTCATCATCTGTATTATTCCAGTAGCCTCCTCACTGGTTTCCCGATTCCTGCCTGGCCTCAACGCAGCTGTTAAAACATGACTCAAATCATTCCATTCCTCTACACAAACCCTCACAGCTCCCATCCCATGTTCAGTAGAAGTTCAAATTCTAAAATGATCCCTCACTATATCCCGGCATCTCCTGCTATGGTCCTATCTAGCCACACGGTTCTCCTTGTTATCCTCCCTCTAGCTTGTTGGGAATTTGTGCATACAACAGCAGGAGCACAGTGCCAGCACATAGTAAGCACTTACTGAACAACGATGCTTGTATGTGTACAATTTGGGTGCTGTGTGCATAAATGAAAAGGAAATGATGTGAATTTTCTTGGGAGTGAGGCCGTAGTGAAGCGGTTTTGAGTGGCTGTTCCCCTACCTCCGTCATTCGTACCCATCCCATTTCACCTGCCGAACTATTCTCACAGTTTCCAAAGGCTGAAAGTAACAGTTAGGGGGAAGTGCAGGAGGGATTATAAAGGATAAGTACATGAGGGACAGGAGGGGATATTTCTTGTCTTTCTAAAACATCAAACTCTAGTCTGGGGGTCTCATCATCTTAAGTCTCATTTTAAGACAACTCCACTTTGCAGCTCATGTTTATGTGTGTGGCGTGGTGGTTTTAAAATATTTCTGTAAATTTTTAGACCTTCCATCTATTGAGTGGTGGGCTCTATGTTCCCTCCCCTGGTATCTGGGCCACCTTAGTGACTTACTAATAGGAATGACACTGTGCAATGTCTGAGGCTAGAACAGAAAATGCCATGCAGTTTTACCTGGTTCTCTGCGGGAAGCCAGCCATCTGAGACCACCAGGTGTTCTGGTCGGTGGCTGAGCTGAGTTTCCAGCAGACAGTCAGCAGCAGCTACCAGCCATGTGAGTGTGCCGCCTGGGACGCCCAGGCGAGGGGGGCTTTCAGGTGGTGACAGATCCAGTTGACAACTGACTGCAGTAGCATGAGAGGCCTCAAACGAGGACAGCCCAGGTAAACTCGTCTTGAATTCCTGACCCACAAAATTGTGAACAAAATAAAATGATTGCTTTAAATCACTAAGTTTTGGAGTGATTTGTTACACAGCAATAGTGACCTGAACAATGGGCCACTGGTCTCTTAATTCCTCATCTGGGGCCAGAGTGCAGAGTGGTCTCCCAGGCAGAGGAAGTGATGTGGACACAAGGTAATAAAGTGTAGGTGAAGACCTTCTTCAGAAACAAACTACTTTTCCTTAAGGGCACTCTAAAGGCCTAAAACTAACAGGTCATGGTCCTTATTAAATTTTTCTAGAGACTTTGTCTATGTTCCTGCCCATTAAACCCAACCCCCTACCTCTGCTCCAAAATTTTGAGGGATTTTTTTATTAAATTCAGTTTTGAACTAACCCAGTCTGGACTAAGCACATTCAGATTTTTATATTGGCCATATTTAAGGGCACTAAATTTTTTCAGTATTTTTACCCATTATGTAATTCAACTTACGCACCATGATTAGGGCATGGAAGATTCTGAAGTACTAAATTTTCAATTTTCCAAGTACGTGCACTAACAGTTAACTGTGGACTATATATGATGGTGTTATAGCCTATGCATTGTGCTTTTATGGACACGACATAATTCAGTCCTTGAAAAAATATTGAGTGCCGACCACATGTAGGTACTATTCTAGATTCTCGAAAAAACATCGGTGAACAAAACAGATTACTGCTGTGGTGGAGTTTACATTCTTGCAGAGGGAGACAAACAATAAACCTAATAAACAGATAACTTATACAGCGTGCTGGAAGGTGACACATGCTATGGAGAAAGGAAAAGGTAGATTACTGGCGACAGAATGCAGGTGCGGTGGTGGCAGGAGGGCGACTTGCCAGATTAGACTGAGCGATTAGGGTGATGCATGTACAAAGAATTTGAGGGAGGTGAGGGGGATAGCTAAGCTGAAATCAAGGAAGTAGGTCCCAAGCAGAGAGAAAATGCCTACGACAAAGGCCCCAAGAGAACAGTGAACTCGATGTGTCTGGGAAGAGCAAGAAGACCAGAGTGGCTGCAGCGGGGTGGGTGGCAGAGGAGGTGGGGGCGGTGGGGGTGGGTCGCACAGGGTCGGCCATTGCAGGGAGGTTGATGCTCACTGAGGGGCAAGGAGTCATCAGAAGGCGTCGAGTGCAAGAGTGACGTGGTCTGACCTGCGCGCCGTTGGGGTCACTCTGGCTGCTCTGCTGCATCATCTTTCAGGGCAGGTGTCCAAGCGGGGAGACCACTGGAGAGGCTGAGGGGTAACTCGGGCGAGAAATATGGGAGCTCTGTCAAGGGCAGTGGTGGTGGAGGGGTGAGAGGTGGTCGTGTTCGGGATAAATTTTGAGGGAAGAGCCAGCATGATTTCCTGACGTCCTGGACGTGAGGTGCAGGAAAAGTCGACGAAGCAAAGAAGACTCCAAGGTTGGCCTGAGCCACGGAAGGGCAGAGCTGCCATAAGCTCAGAATTATGATGATGGTCAATTGTTAAGCTGAAAAGGAGATGTAGAACCCTGGTCTAAATGTGTGCCAGGAAAGACCTCAACATGTTCAGAAATGACCATACACCAAGCCTATACTCCACATGCGTTTTTTTATTTCACATGACACCCATGAGTGAGGATGGATCCCTGTTTTACAGACAAGGAAACTAAAATTCTGTAAAGTGAAGGAACTTGTTCAGCCTTAGTAAATGGAAAGCCAGGATTCAATTCTAACCCTTGTTGGCTCCAGCATCTCTTTATTCTTTCTGGGACAGCACTCTAGAAACATCATTTTTCAACTTGTAGCTTATAAGCTGGTGTTCATATTATTTGCTGCTTTCTCATACTACGTTATTTTACTGCCCTCTGTATAAGACAAAGTTGATTAAAGGATGTCAATGCCTTCTGAATTTCCCCTCTCCTATGTCAACCCACTTGATTTCATTTACCCCATTTGTTCAATTTGAATGGTCTCTGTTCTTATTGTTTATTTTCCAGTAAATTATAGCTTGAACACATTGCTGCTAAGGGCTGTTGAAGCCAAGTTGCTTTTGATGCTAACTGTAATTTTGTAACTGTAGATTTCATACATACATAATTTCTAATTATAAGTATTTAAATATCTATGATTTCCAAGTACTGGTTGGTATGTGAGTGACCTGTAGTTTCTCCATATTTTTGCTGTGCTGACTTCTGAATCATTTTATTTATTTTTGACATTTGGATTTACTGTGGTGCCAGATGATCTGTTAATCAGGAATGCCAGGTAAACCATGTTTTTACATCTTTCTGGTCTTCTGTTACATGGAGATATTTAATAGAAGGAAGATATTGATGAAATGTGGAAATGCCAGCAGCTTAGTTACTGACATCTTCAGCCCTGGGGATATGGGTCGGGGGTGACGGAACTATTCTGGAATACTTGGTTAGATACCTACATTGTTGATTGAGCAGAGGGGGCTGCAGACATTTTATTATCCCAGTGTGGGATAGCCATCCCACATACATTATTTTAGAAGGGTGAAAGGTGTCCACTGACACTTTGATCATTACGAAAGCCAGAAAGTAGCGCACTCTTCGGCATATGGGCTGCACGCAAACTACAGCTGCTTCAGAACCACTCGAGGCTTTCCACTCTTGGCTTCCTAGTTTCAACTACAACTTAAACTACATGGAATCTTGTTCCCCTTCAGTCACTGTGGTTTGTCTAACGGTGCAAAATCGAAGGAGGCTCAATTTGCAGGGTCCCACCGCGAGTTGGTATTGCTCAGCCTTGATGCGTTTCCCGCCCTAATAGCTTCGCCCGCCTCCCCCTAATCCCGGCCCTGAGTAACATCACCCCGATCTACTCTGTATTAATCACGATCTGAAATCATCCAATTCATCTTCGTATTTGCTCTTCCAATAAACCATGAGCACCATGAGAATATAAACTCTGTCACAAGCAGGAAGCCTCCCAGTTGGTGCCAGACGCCCAATGCCTAGGGCCCGTGATACTTTTAGGGACCCACAAAAGTGTCTTAATTTCATTTAAAAGCAGAAGAAAAAAAATGAATATATAATAATGAATCCAGGCTGGATTTATTTACCTTTATACCAACATAGTCATAAAATATAAATTTTAATATGTTTTTATGGAGGAAAGGGACCAGGAAGGCAAAAGTGGCCTAGGGCTCATGAAAGTCATAATGCATCCCTGGTCGCACCCTGGAACTGTGCCTGGCACTTGGCAGGTGCTCAGGGAATCACTGTCACATGGATGTGCCAGTGAAAGGAACATTCAACCAAAAAGATTTGGAGTTGAGCTCAGAAGACACTGGGCCAGTAATTTTGTCCCTGGAGGTCTTCCATTTCTACTAATATTGCTTCTAATTCCAAGTTTTAATCTGGGTTGAAAGAAATGCCCAAAAACCTCTAATCCATGCCATGTTCCTATGTGGACTTCACAAAACCACCCGTCTGTGTGATTCACGAAGACTGCAAGGGCTATAAGGAATCCTTAGTAGACCAGGCCAGCATTCTTGCTGAAATGGAAGCCCATTTTTTTCTGCTCTTGGTGAAAATAATTGGTTATTTTTCTCCTGACTCTGGCCTTTTGTTTATCTAAAAAGTTGCCTATTGTCTTCTCCTGTCAATTCAAGTTCCCCAAGTTTTAATTTAAACTCTTTATACTTTTCTGGAAGAGTTATTGATGAATCTCGGTGAATTCTATAACGCCATGCTGAAGTGTTAAATAGATCACAGTGTTTCACATTTGAAGTCCCAAAAGTAGAAAATCACATAGTTTGTTTCAAAGTTTGCACAGAGTAGCCTCTTGGAACTGATGATAAATACAATTTTTGATAAATTTTTAAAATTTAGTTTTTGTTACTGGTGACAGTCCTTTTTTTCTTTCTTTTTTTTTTTTTTTTTTTTTTTGAGACAGGGTCTTGCTCTGTTGCCCCGGCTAGAGTGCAGTGGTGTCATCTAGCTCACTGCAAGCTCAAACTCCTGGGCTTAAGCGATCCTTTTGCCTCAACCTTCAGAGTAGCTGGGACTACAGATACACACCACTGTGCCCAGCTAATTTTTCTATTTTTCGTTGAGACGGGGTCTCGCTTTTGCTCAGGCTGGTCTCGCACTCCTGAGCTCAGGCAATCCTGGCCTCCTGGAGTGCTAGGATTACAGGCATGAGCCACGGCGCCCGGCCCACCATTAGCTTTTTTTGGTGAATATTCAGTTTTGGACTGTATTCCAGCACTTCATCTTTATCCAACCATTGTGCTGAACAGTTGCGATTGTCAAAAAGAATCCATGTTTCATGGACAGCAAAGAAAGGCAAGCTTTGAGATGATTTCCCTTCTGATGCTCATTTAACTCATGTAGAACCCATCTATGCAGTTTCTTTACTTGCCAATTTGTTTCAAATGGTCCAATATTGTTGGAATAGGAACATCAAACCTTGCTGCTAATTCACAGATGGGTTGACATGGATTCAGTTCCACTACAGCTTTCAGCTCATCATTATCCACCTTGGTCTCAGGTTGCCCATATGGCTCATTTTTAAGATTAGAATCACCAGAATGGAACTTCCCAAACCACTGATGTACTGTGTATTCGTTAGCCACATCCTTCCCAAATACTGTATTTCAAGCTGTCTGCACTGCATTGGTTCTACGATGGAACTCATATTTGAAAATTACACGAATTTTTTGACTTACCCATGGTTTCACAAAAATTGCTCTAAAAATTTTTGAAAGATAATAACAAGCCAAAATGTGGGTTTGGAAGATTGACATTGTACCTTCACAATAAAAATACAACAAGAAGTGTCAAAGTGAAATGTCAGAGATATCAACTGTCAAACTTAGCACTTAAGGAAATCAGACATTTCAACTTAATAACCTAGTAGTTTCAGAATTCCTAACCCATACTTCCAAGAACCAGAGGAGGAGGAGGAGGAGAAGGAAGAGAAGGAGGAGGAGAGGAGGAGAAACAAGAAGTTGTTTCTTAATTAGAGTTCAATATTTAAGAGTTCTTCATCTTTAGCCTAAGGGGATATAATCTAAAAACTGTTCAAAGATACTTAGATTAGTTCTCTCTTCCCCCATCCCATTCAGCAGGGGTTTTGGTATTCATGTGAAATACAGTTTGGTTTATTTGTATTTCATTTTAGGACACCGCCCCCACCCCCCACAATCCTTATTTATTTCTATTTCTTTTCTGAAGGATGTTCTTTTGCACTTTGCTTTTTTCATTGAACAATACATCCTGGAAACCACTTTACATCAGTTCACAGAGGTCCTTTTCATGTGTTTTTCTGCACAGTGTGGCCGTACCGTATTTTATTTGACTACTTCCTATGCATAATGTGTAAGTGGTTTCCAATATTTTTCTATTACCAATAATACTGCAGTGATTAATTTTGTGCACGTGTATTTTTGTATGGTTGGTGGTATATCTTCATGTAAGTTCTTAGAAATGGAATTGCTGTGTTGAAAGGTACACACGTTTTGTTTTGTTAGATGTTGCCAAATTACCCTGAATAAGCGTTGAACTTGTTTGTATTCCCATGGCAATGTATGTGAGAGCCTGTTCCCCACAGCCTGCCAACCGAATGTGTTGTTATACTTTTTAATTTTTGTTAGCCAAAAAGGTGAGAAATGGTATCTCTGTAGTTTTAATTTGCATTTCTTCACTGTTAGATATGAGCGAAGCTGAACATCTTTTCATATGTTTAAGGGCCATTTAAAATGTGTGTGTGCGTCTGAGTTGGGGTGAATTTGATTGTTTATGCCTTTTGCTCACTTTTCTATCTGGTGTTTTAATCCTTTCTCCCTCAATTTTTCAGAGTTCTTTATCGATTAGGGATACAACCATTTATTGATTATACATGTTGTAAATATTTTTTTCCAGTTTGTCATTTGCCTTCTTACGGTGTTTTTTTCTTGCCTGCCGTGAATTTCTGTGCAATCAAATTTATCAGTCTTTATTATTTTTTCAATTGATTTTGGCTCCTGTTAGAAAAACCTTCCCTATGCACAGGTTAAATAGGATTTTGTATGTTTTCTTCTAGTACTTGTATGGTTTATTCTTTTTATTTTCTTTCTGTGTGTGTGTGTGTGTGTGTGTGTGTGTGTGTGTGTATGTGTGTGTGTGTTTACATTGAGATCCCTGATTCAAGAGGAGTTTATTCCCAAATGTGCTACGAGGTATGGATCTAATTTTATCTTTTTCCAAATGGTAAATCATTGTCCCAACACCATGTATTAAAAGGTCCATCTTTGCCTCAGGCATTTGAAATGCCACCTTTGTTATAAAGTTCCAAATGTCCTTGGGTCTTTTCGTGGACTTTGTATGCCATTCCGCCGGTCTATTTACTCCTGCAACAGTGCTTGAATGCTTTAGTTGTGAAGGCTGTCTAGTATGTTTGAATGTCCAAAAGGGCTGGTCTATATTGCAGCTCTTCTTTTTAATTATTTCTTGACTGTTCTTGCATGTTTGTTTTTCCATATGAACTTTGTTTCTACTTGTCTACCCCCATAAACAAATGTGTTGTTATTTTTATTAAGATTACATTAAATTCGTAAATTTAAATTTAGGGAGAATTGATGTCTTTATAGTGTTGAGCAATTCTGTGTAAACAGAATGTGTTTCTTTTTTTTTTTTTTAAATCTACTTTTGTAGATTTGTAGAATGTCTTTCAGGAATACTTCAGTTTTCCTCAAATAAGGTTTTGTATATTTTGTGTTAAATTTATTCCCAAGTATTTTTTGTCATCTTTGTTGATATGATAAATGGGGTTTCGCTACTGTTGTATTCTCTAACTGGTAATTATTTGTGTATATGAAGGCTATTTATTTTTTTGGCTATTAATAGTTATACCCTGCTTCTTGAGTGACTTTTTTTATTGAATGCTGAGTACTTTTAAACAATTTGGTGTTTCCCCCTCTCCTCAAGGAAACCTATTTGTCTTCATAAAACCTGGATATCAGTTGCTTAGTAATGAATTATTTGAAATTTTTTTTCTGCCACATTTCAACAACAACTTGTGAAAGTGGGTCAATGAAAATTCAGTAATGTACATTTTAACACAGTGTTATTTCAAATCTTCACATTTAATTATGATACAAATTGTTAAAGTCCTAGTTATGCAATGAGGTTAAATTTGTGCCTGGTATCTGGGAATGTGAGGTATTTATCTTTCAAAGGGCTTCTCACAAAATTTTTAGACAAACTTTAAACACTGTTTACAAATATTAAGCAGATTGTACTTGTGTGAAATTGAACCATTTAAAACTTTAGTAACATAAAGGGTGGAAGGTAAGGAGAAACCTTTATATATTTGTCAGATTTCTGATTTCCAAAAGGCAGTAGACAAAGATAATGTATTAACTAAGTATAGTACATGATTAAGCACCTAATTGTGTTGGAAATGCTATGGCACATTTAAGCAAATTATCCCTAGTTTATGAAGTTGTTTCTGTGCTCTTATAATCCTCCCCTGAAATCAAGGGATCTTCACCCACTGCCTGAACAGAAAACTGGGGTCCTACTAGCAGGAAGAAAGGTATCAAATGGTTTTCGAGGAGGCCAAAGATAGCACCCGTCATGTCTTGAACATCTGAAAATGTCTTTATCTTTCCCCAATATTCGAATGATAGTTTGGTTGAGTATATAATTTTTGGTTGGAAGAAAAAATCAAACAACCCTATCAAAAAGTGGGCAAAGGACATGAACAAAAACTTTTCAAAAGAAGACAGAATAATGGCCAAAAAACATGAAAAATGCTCAACATCTCTAATCATCAGGGAAATGCAAATCAAAACCACAATGAGATATCACTTATCTCCAGTGAGACTGGCCTTTATCAAAAAGTCCCAAAACAATAAATGTTGGCATGGATGTGGAGAGATAGGAACACTCATACACTGCTGGTGGGACTGCAAACTAGCGCAACCTCTGTGGAAAGCAATATGGAGATACCTTAAAGAGATACAAGTAGAACTACCATTTGATCAAGCAATTCCATTACTGGGCATCTACCCAAAAGAACAAAAGACACTCTATGAAAAAGACACCTGCACCCAAATGTTCATAGCAGCACAATTCACAATTGCAAAGATGTGGAAACAACCCAAGTGTCCATCAATAC
>RJWJ010047547.1:0-10926 GCA_004363605.1 Indri indri | reverse complement strand
CTGCCCGACATCCAATAAATGTTATTCTTATATGTGCACTTATGTGTTGATCAGCTAATACCAATTTGATGGTGAGTACATGTGGTGCTTGTTTTTCCATTCTTGGGATACCTCACTTAGTAGAATGGGTTCCAGCTCTATCCAGGATAATACAAGTGGTGCTATATCACCATCATTTTTTGTGACTGAGTAGAACTCCATGGCTCTTGATTAATAGAGAGATGATCTGTTCTCCCTCCAGAATACAAATATATAGATTTTAATCTTCTATTAAATTACACCTACCATTTTTCTATTATTGCTAACAAATGTTTACACACACACACACACACACACACACACACACACACACACACACATACACAGCCCAAGTAAATCAGTTTATGAACAATGAAAAAATTAATCAGAGGTTTGGTCAATTTTCTTCAAAAGGTTGAATAACCACAAGGGTTATTTGAGGATCAACTCTCAATCAGAACTGACAGCACTTGGCTAATGCTTTTTCACACGTCAATCTCAGAAAACATTAATAAAAATGCACTTTAAAGCAAAATTTGATAAAATGTGTACTTGATTATATTTTGCAAGAGCACCTCAATTGTTGAAAGAAGCTTGGATGTAAAATGTCAATGATTTACTGTTTCCTTAATTACTCATAGTTTTATTCTCTTTCCTGTTCCACAGCAGTTGACTAGTCCGCAGGTAATATGTAATTTCACCACGGAATGCTAATAAGGACACTTTTATTGCAGTAGAGATTCAGAGACTTACTATAGGCATGATGCTGTATGACACAGCTAAAGCCTGTTTATCACTTGTAGCAAATGTGAGGGGTCCATAAATAGTATAAGAAAATTTACTATCCTATCAGTATTAATTAGATTTGGTTCATTTGACTCACTTTCTGCTGCAGATTTGTCTTACAATATGTCGCATCTTGAAAGATATTGGTACTATAAGCAAAATCATAGTTATCAAATTGTGTTATTTTTTAATCTAGAAAATAATTTGGAAGTTCCATGACTTAAAATGTAGGATGCACAGTCTTTCGAAAGTAAATCATCCAAAATAGCTATCTATCATTTGTGAAGTGTTTTCCAGTAAGCAGCACTTTATCACAAAGAAAACAATCTTTTCTTTTTTAATATATTAACATCACATCCGATTGATCCATATTCAAAATGAGAAAGGCAGCGATGAAGTCAGCAGGAAGTTACATTTTAATGCTTTTTCTTAAAAAAAAAAAAAAAGGATAAACGCTTTGCAAATAAATAGTTTATTTCTCAGAATTAAGCAGAAGGAGGAGCCTTACAGTTGGTGCACATAGTACAAGAGGTTAACCCAGGTGTGTGAGGCAGCTGACATGATCAGACATTCAAGGGCATGGCCATTTAACAGATGTTAAAAATTATGTTTCACATTCCACATCTTCCTGTGGAGTATTTTCAAAAAACCATGCTACCAAACAGGTAAAACCAGCTATGCACACACAACTGGAATGAATAGAATTAAAACAATAACCAAAATATACAACCTCCAAGGTACGTTTTATGCAAGAGGCATTTTCACGCTCATATGCACATGCACGCACACACACATACACACGCGCACGCGCACACTCACACACACACACACACACACACACACAAGATGCTAACTAAAGACATGCAAAACCTTCCAAAGCAGCTACAGTGTTTAAATACTCAAAAATTTAGATTGTTATGACAACACTAGATTTCCATATCATATTATCAGTGTGATGTAGAAACCACGTGGTCTTGGTGTCCATGTTATCTTCCCCATTTCTGAAGGTGCATTATTCCCTCCGTCCTACCCACAGGAAGGGATGACGAGTGTTATATCGTATTCTATATAGTGCTGTTAGAAGCAACATATTCAGCATTGTACACACGCAGTCTGAATTTTATAAAAATAAAATAATATTTTGGGTAGAAAGCTTTATTAAATTTTAGAAAGATAGTGCCAGGTGGTGTTCCATATGAAATTAATTTCTATGTTACCGATTCAAGGCTTATCAAAGTTAAGCTTGAAAGGTGAGGAGAATGAAGTATTCACAATCACCTCCCCTACCCCTCAAATAAACAAGGGCATTTAAAGAATTTTTTAAATGATGGTCTTTAAAAAGAGAATTTTCTTTGAAGTAAATATGACTTGGACAAAAAGATGTATTTAGACAAACTTGAAAAGATTTATTTACTTTAAAATTCTGAGCACTAAAATATCCATGTATTTAATATAATCGTATTTTATTAACAACATTGCCAGACCATTTCTAGCATAAGTGGATAAATGAACATATCACTTTTAAAATAACAGGTAAAAGAGATTAAAATAAGAATTACATTGTTAGAGAGAATATGGGCATAGCAACACAATACTTTCAGAATACTATTTTACCTTTCCTAGTATTGAATATAAAAGTATTTCATTGCTGCTTTCCTTTTTTAATTTCTGGTTTTTATAAAATTTGAAGTGTCTAATCTCTTAAAAATGTTATGCTAATTTATCTTGTTTAATAAATTAACACATACACTTTGAAATTAATTCCATGTAGGTTTATAATAAAGGAGACAGAGCTCTTTGGTAATTCATGGAATAAAACAAGAAAGACTATTCATCCCACTGTATTGCCTAAATTTACTAATTATTGATGTAATTATCTTTAGATTTGATCTTTCATGTTACGGTCTGCACAGCCCTTTAATCTCACAGGTGCTTAAAGTATTCAAATAAATTAATGTTATAATTTTGCCTTTGAAATACTTTCTTCTCTAATTTAAAAATATGCTTATTATAAATTGGCTTAGAACAATGATATTTTAACTGTATTAAACTATATTTTTAGGTGTAATTAATCAAATTTTATCACTTGAACTGGAACTTTTCATTCCTTTGTGTTCCCTTTTCACATTTCAACTTTTTCTCTTCTTCTAATGAGTATTTCCAGAAGGCAAACAGGTCAGTTGTCCACCAAAAGGGAGCATATTCATTAACTACCGTGACAATGCTCCAGATAACAGGGACGGGAGAGAGGGATCACTGTCCCAACTCTCAGAGAGGTTCATTTCTATTTACATCCCCACATTCAGCTTCAAAACATTCATGTTTGGCTGTGTCAGCAAAGTACATTTTATCATAAGACTTATTAGAGTCATACATATTATTATGAAAGATGAATAAAAGACTATTTTCAGCTAAACCTAGCAAGACTTATGCCCAAATTATTATTCTTCACCTGTATTAATCTTCTCAGGCTGCCACACAAAATATTACAGACTTGTGTCTTACATAATAAAAAATTATTTTCTCATAGATATGGAGGCTAGAAGTCCAACGTCCAAGTGCCCACAGGGCTAGTTTCTGGTGAGACTTTTCTTCCTGGCTTGCCTTCTTGCTGTGTCCTCACACAGCCTTTCCTCTGTGTGTGAGAGAGAGCTTTAGTGTCTCTTTCTCGTCTTAGAAGGACACCAGTCCTAGTGGATTAGGGCCCCACCCTTATGACCTCATTTTACTTTAATTATCTCCTTCAAGACCCCTATCTCCAAATAGATTGGGTGTTAGGACTTCAACATGTGAATTTTGGGGAAACACAATTTAGCCTGTAACACCACCCATCGGGCTAAATCCAAGTAGACCAGCTCATAGTTGCCAAACTGTGGCAACAGTCTGCTTCCCATTACATTCTGTCACATGTTTACGACAATCCACGTATTTCCATAGCTTCCAAGAATTCAAACAGTGAACAATTACTGGGACAAAACTTTAAATTGGCTGTATTCCTGAACCTATACTCTAAAATCTTTATGTTTCTTCCCCCCATAATCCCCCACTTTGGAGTTGTTCTTGTGTCATAATATGTTCATAAGCCTGGAGCTTAAAGATGTAGCTTGACTTTTTGTCTTTCCACACTTTTATGTAATATCATTTGATAAAGACTATACATGTTTAAAATTATATTTATAGTTATAGCTATTCCTTAACTTAAACATTTGGAAGTCCTAATAATGAATACATCTATTTCATTTCTAAAAAACTACTGTAAAAGGAAATTGACCAGGCTGTATTGCAAATTTACTTGTAAGCAGCAGCTTTGTCGAAGAAAGCTCTGAAATGAACAAGAAGAGATAAATTGTATAATCCACCACAATAGAAACTCTAGGGTTTAAATATGTGACATATTATATGATTCATGAGTTTTTTTAACATATATTACAAAGGCAAATTATTATCTTTAATTAAAAAAGGAAAATATTTGCATTTTGCTGATGATTAATGGTGACCAATTTTTTCACATTTGTTTTGGCCACTTTTATATCTTCTTTTGATAAAAATCTGTTCATATCTTTTGTTCACTTTTTAATGGAATTATTTTTTTTCTTGCTGATTTGAGTTCCTTGTAGATTCCTTTTGGGGATGTGGAGTTTGTGAATATTTCCTCCCTTTCTGCAGGTTGTTTATTTACTCTGTTGATTATTTCCTTTGCTGTGCGGAAACTTTACCACATTACCCCTGTCGGAATGGTCATTATTAAAATGTCAGAAAATAATAGATTTGGGTGAGGATGCAGTGAAAAGGGAACACTTATACACTGTTGGTGAGAATGTAAATGTCCAGCCTCTATGGAAAACAGTATGAAGATTCTTCAAAGAAATAAAAGTAGATCTACCGTTTGATCCAGCAATCCCACTGCTGGGTATCGACCCAAAGGAAAAGAAGTCATTATATCAAAAAGACACCTGTGCCCAAATGTTGATCACAGCACAATTTACAATTGCAAAGATACAGAATCAACCTAAGTACCCACCATCTGACAAGTGATCTTCAAGAAAATGTGGTATGTATACACACACACACACACACACACACACACATAAACACACACACACACACATACACCATGGAGTATTACAGCTATAAAAAAGAATGAAATAATGTCTTTTGCAGCAACTTAGAATGGAAAAAAATATACCACATGTTCTCCCTTACGAGCTGTAGCAAACAATGGTTATATATGGTCATACAAAGCGATATTGTGGACATGCAAATCTAAGAAGGAGGAGTATAGGAGGTGGGTGAGGGAACAAAAATTGCCTATTGGGTACAATGTACAGTATTCTGGTGACAGGTACACTAAAAGCCCTGACTTCACCACTATACAATTCATTTGTGTAATAAAAAAGAACTTTTAACCCCTAAATCTATTAAAATAAGTTTTTATAAAAGAAAATTCAGGAAAAATAGTTTTATAAAATTTTAAATCTCATTAACAATGGTGGCATGGACAATAAATTAAGAATAATATTTAGAGGTAGAACACAAATAAATAAATAAGTAAATAAATAAATAATAGTGAGGGGTGTAAATCAAGAAAAACAAGCAAGATAAAGCTGCCTGTTGCCCTGGAGGAATTTGCTGAATCCGTTCTTTTTCACCATGTCACAGAAGTTAAAGGACCCTCTCAGCCAGAGATGTCAGATCATAGCCTCCTTCATGAAGAGACTCAACACTCAGTTTGGGTGGGATAGAAATACTCCAACACCTCTACATACCTCCCCCCAACACATACTCACAGAGAGACACCAAATAAAAATCCATAATACATTCCGTCTGACATGGCCTTGGTACTAGAAAGAGCAGGGGTCTCCTCTGAGTATCAGTGACCACAAGCCAACTCTCATGCAGGTTTGGATCCAAATGATTCACTCACTGCAAAATATAAAACAAACAAACAAAAAAAAACTAAGAAATGTACTTAATGAGATTCATTCTAGTACACTACAGAAAACAAAACTCTTTTATCTCCATTTCAAAGAAATTGACTCTAATCATCCCTCGAATAATTTTAAAATTAAATTTCAAATGAACATACTCACAACATGAGATAAGGCATGTAAAGTAATAAAGCACATTAACAAGAGACCAAAGTAAGAGCAAACAGAACAATTAGAAATATAAAGTCTTATTGGAATTATTAAATATGTAATATAAAATAAATTGGCAAGTGTAACACAATTAAGGAAATGAAATGGAAACTGACAGTATAAGTGTGAAAATAGATATTATAAACACTATCACACATATTTGAATAAACAAACCTTTATAAAAGTTCAGAGAAGTGAATTATGATCCCTGAAATTTTCAAATTCAATGGATGAGGAAAAAACGTATTAGAAAAAGTTGAAGAGAAATTTGCTAAAGAAAAAGACTAATGAATTGTCCAGAAAATACCACTGAGAATGAAAGAAATGGAAAGAATGGACGTGAGTTTAAGAACTCAAACTTAAGAATACCTGAGAATTTTCTAGAGCTAGACAGTTTAGAATCAGATTGTGAAAGTACAGTAAGTCCCTAAAAGGAAAAATAAAAATGATAAAAACAAAATGGCACCTAGATAAATTTAGTTGACATTTTGAAGAACTAAAAGCAATGAAGAAAATCTAACACTTGATAGTAGGAAAATACAAATAAAAAAGGAATATCTATCAAGGGCTGCATAATGACCTTTCAGTCAACAATGGACTGTATATCTGACAGTGCTCACATAAGATTAAAATACTGGATTATTATTGTACCTTCTCTATGTTTAGATACACAAATACCATCATGTTACAGTTGCCTACAGTATTCAGTACAGTAACATATCACACAGGTTTCTAGTCTAGGATCCACAGGCTATACCATATAGCTTAGGTGTGTAGTAGGCTGTACTATCTAGGTTTGCATAAGTACACTCTATAATGTTTGACGAGGATGAAATCGCTTTAAGAGATGTTTCTCAGAATGTATTCCCATCATTAAGTGATGCATGGTTGTATAATGATTGCCTTACAATTAGGCAAATAATAGATGGAACTGATTGGATATGCTACAATGGGAATATAGCTAAGAAAGTAACTGCTTAGCCTTTTACAAGACTTTTACAAACTTTTATTACCTGGGTATAATCACCTAATATGTTTAATAATTCACATTAATTATATTATCATATTCCACATACACTCAAATATATGTGTACATGTATGTACACGTGTACACACACACACACACAAGTAGTTTGAGAATCCCTAATCTGAAAAATCTGAAATCTGAAATGCTCCAAAATCTGAAACTCTTTGATGACACATGATGCCAGAAGTGAAAAATTCCACACCTGACACCTCTGCTTTCTAATGGTTCAATGCACACAAACTTTAATGCACAAAATTATTAAAACTATTTTATAAAATTTCCTTTAGTCTATATGTATAAGGTGTATATGGAACATAAATGAATTTGACGTTTAGACTTGGGTCCCATATTCAAGATATCTCATTATGTATATATAATTTTCTAAAATCAAATAAAATCTGAAATCAGAAATGCTTCTGATCTCAAGCATTTCAGATAAGCCATATTCAGTCTGTACAAGAATATGAATATGTTTAATTAGTAGGTGGAAATTTCTTTTAAAGATCTACTTAGCAAGAAAAGGAAAGTTAAAGATTTTTCAGATGACATTAAAGACAAAAGCTAGTTTGCATCTGGGTCAGAGTGAGAATGATTATTTTGCACAGATCTTATGAATTGGAACCAATGCACCAGAGCAGAAGTAAAGAAACACTGTTGACAATTAAATTAACGCTACTTGTCTGAAGTTTAGCATTGTAACATATGGAATTAAAAGTATCTTCTCATTAGACATAGTTTTTGGCTTAGGTTTTAAATCTTACTAGAAGTACCAATTTAGCTTTAAAAATAAAGCATTGGAAGACAAACAGATCAACAAAATGAAATTTAACCAGTTATTTCTCCAACTTTTAAGCCTATCTCTCACAAAAAAAAGTTAAATTTGACTTTGAAATCTACGTTATCCTGGAAAATTTATTGAACTTTTTCAGTTAATATTCCTTCGAATCAAAATGTTTTGACTGTACAATGTAATTATTCCACTCCTAGTGATGTCATCATTAAAAAACTGATATCTCAGCTTCCCAAGAAGGGAGGGATATTTTGTCTAACCCAGATAGATTTTGTATAGCATCAGCTGATAATGTTGTTATGTTGAGAATTACAACAGACTAATTTACATGGGTGATATCAGCCTTGGTAGTGAAGAAGCTGTCTAGTTTTTGTATTTAAGTAACTTTCAGCAGTGGCCTGTTTACATCTAAAGTTAAGGCCTGGCTCTTGCATTAAACCGGGAAAGACAAAGGGGTTATTTTGAGATGTTTTTATCTGGACACATCTCCTGGAAGCAGTTGTGACACATGCTAAAAAGGCTTAGTTAACTTTACAAACAGAAAACATAAATCTTTTCTTGAGTACAGTATTTATAAAGTTTGCTTATTTTTATGGTTGCAACTATATCTGGTAATAAATCTGTGAGTTTAATTAGTAAAAAAATATAGCTAGCTGTGTAAATAAATGAGACATAACTTGTCTTTTAACTAACCAATAAAGTTACTCATCAGTTGTATGTAATAGGAAATAAATTCATAATATCCACACAAAAATTAATATCCAACAATAGAGTAACAATACATCCAATGACTTTCAGTGCATTTATTTCAAGAGTCTGAATATAGAATACAATTTTCTTTTTATAAGAAGCAATTAAGGAATCTGGTGATAAAATCACTTGTATTACCTTTGTTCCTCAAATTGTGTCTGATACTACTAGCATTTGTAGTTGCTTTACAAGCAGTGGATGATTTTATAAGAGTTAAAGGTATTGCTTGCTTTGTTCTGTTTTAAGCATTCCTGACTGACATTATTTTAGTTTATTCTAACCATTTACAAATGCAATTAGAACAAATAATATCGGTACAAATTAAAATCTCAGAAAGGTAGGTAAGGTGTCTGAGAGTAAGGAAACAGCATTGAGATTTTAGAGGATCTCATCCATGAAGACTTCATTGCTTTTAATATTGAGGAATTATTTCTTTTAAATAACATTAAATATTGGTGGGTCTAAAGTGTTAAAGACTTGAACTTCTTTAAGATGAAATACTTGTTTCCAATGTTATGGAGATTCTTAATGGCAATCAATTGAATTAGCAAAACTTTCCCATAATAGCTGTGGAATTTTCCAACTATTACTGACATGAGACTGTTTCACAAAAATATGGTAGTAATTTCAGTGGCCAGTCTTCTAGGAAGAGCTGGAACATGACTAAGCACATTTCTAGAAATCTGGCAAACTGGTCCTTAGTCTAGCCTCCTGACACTGCTTAACATTGAGCTCTCTCTTTATATTATTTAGAGGGTGCATGATAGCTAAGAACATCGAAAGCTTTTTCAACGTTGAAGTTTGGCCATGTGCCTGACAGCCACTGGCAGTAAGACAAGAATCCTTTGCTCAGTGGTTTACTGACTTTAAGAGTTTTGCCAGGTATTCATCTCCTATCATTCAGCTGACCAAGACATCTAGTGTCAAGTTGAAGGCTGCTTCTGACCTCAGGTTTCCATCTGTAACATGTAACAAAAATGAAACAAGGTAAAGCATAACTTATGTATTGTTATTCAAAAAGATACAATAGATTACAGCCTGGAAAGTAGATATTCTGTCTTCAAGGTTCCAACCAGAAAATTTCTGAGAAAGACTTTTCCTTCTATTTTTTTGTACTGCCCATTTGGAATATCAGAGAAAGAGTCCCTGAGATTTGTCACAAAAATATCTTAGCTTCTGATTCTTAGCATCAGTATGGCTAGTTACTGATTTCTAGTAGTAGAAAAAGATATTCAGTTTTGCATGATGGTAAAAGATGAAAAGAGAGGCTTTACTGCTGTATGATTTGGGGAGAAATTGTCAGATAACAATTAATGAAAAAAATCTCTAAAAGACATCAATGAGGTACACAGTCTATTTCAGATAGGCACTCTTAAACTTCATAGGATCATGACACACCTGATTTGTTATTAATGTCCACAACTTAGCCACATGTATTAAACATATAGCAAAAAGAAGTGCATGCTAGAGAAAATTGTAATTTCAATAATTTCTAGAATTTGATTCTTGAAGGTAAACATAAGTGTGTGTGTCTGTGTATGTATATATGTGCATGTGTGCACATGTACATATAGATTGGTCAGCAAAATATAATGGTCATTATTTTTTTCTTATCCAGAAAAAAGTAAGACATCCACAAATATAAGACCTGGTAAATTTGATAGGATCATGACAACCCAAAAGTTTCATTTGCGAAGCCAAATCATAACGCCAAATATTTTGTTAAAACTATTCAAAAATTAAAATTAGTACAAGAATATTTGATTCAGAAGGAAAAATACTTATAAGAAATTATATGTATTTGAACAGAGCATTACAAACCATCTTTAATCCAATGATATATTTTCCATAAATTAAAGACAATATGTCAAATTGTAAATGTAATATTTAAATATGTCCTTAAGAAACGTAAAAGTAAAGATTTCAATAATGTCTGTTAAATGTTTCTTTTTATTATCTCTAGTCATATAAATCATACCATTACTTTTAATATATAACAATTGGGACAAGATGCATTTTTTCTAGTGGAACGTAGAAATAAAAGTGTTCTACCTGGAAGTAAAAGCTATGAAACCCTCTTGGCCACCACATCCTGAGCTAATGCAGAATGAAGGTCTGCCACGGTTGGCAGAGTGGCAGAAAACTCCCCCAGGTATAAGTCATAAACTGTCTGCCACATGAGGGTCAGGACAAGGGATGATGAAAACGCCCCACTCTGGAGGCCCAGGTGCAAAGTTCTACTGGTCCAGGCAATAGAACAGCATCTATTACCACTGCTGCTGAAGAGCCTCTCCCAGAGTAACCAGCAAGAGCAGCCGGCTGCTGAGAAGGGGCAAGAACATAGACAAGACCCCACTTCAGTACAAGTGCTCAGGGACTGACAAAAGTTGGGGATGGAGCAGGGACTCAGAAAAAAC
>RJWJ010047546.1:0-10928 GCA_004363605.1 Indri indri | reverse complement strand
ACCAGTCAACAGCAGCAGCGTCCACACACTACTGAGAAACACAGAGATGCATGCATGGCAGCAGAGACGGCGACCGTCCAAAACAGCTGCATCAGCGGGGGGAGCGGGAAGGGAATGGGGAGATGAGGGTGGGAAGGCAGAGAACCCCTGTGTTGTTATAACCTGCAAAGACGGTAAGCTTATCTGCATTTATTATTACTTGGATAAGATTAATAGAAAGACACTTACATTGACTCAGAGAAAGATCAATAATACAGAACACACACAATATTCTGGTATATTTAAGAATTTACCATATAAAGATACTTCAGTGGGTAAAGATTATTTAATAAATACCATTTGGTTAAGATATTTCTAAACATTCCATATTCCAAAGTATATTACAAATGGATTAAGAATTAAAATATACAAACCAAAACCATAAAACCAAGAAGATACAATAAATACAATGCTTACCTGTTCTCAGGTTGGAGAGGCCCTTTCTAAACAAGGTCATACAAATACTTAATCTGAAAATTTGAATATATTTAAGTAAAAAAACCCTTAAAGAGTTACTATCTTTAATAAATTAAGGTAATTTAAGACAATATGAACAATCAATCTCTATGGAAAGATGGGCAAAGCATATCGACAGAAAATTCAAAAAGTAAAGGAAATAAATATTGATGACCAAAAACTTAACAAGATACTCAACTTCAGTAGTAATCAAAGAACTTTATCTTAAAACAATGAATTTCATTAAATGTTTTGATTGCACAGAGAATCACAGATTACAATAAACTATCGTATGCTCATGACTCAATCTTGATAAACTTACTATATTCCCACGCTTGTCTCACATTCCACCTACGCCCACTCCCCAACTTTTAAGGAAATGAAACATTACAGATTATAACTGAAACACTATGTTCTCCTCTCTAATCTCACTCCTCCTTCCTTTCACCCTAGAAGCAAATGCCCCCATGTTTTGGTATACATCATTCCTATGAATGTTTTTATATTTCACTGGGTAACTATACGAAATATATTTTGCATGTGTTACATTTTTAGATTATACGAATTATGTACATTTGCTTCTGCCACTTGTTTTCGGTAACATTTGAGATAGCCACAGGTGTGTATAATATACTGCATAGTATATATTTACAATAATTTATTCTCTGGTTGATGGACCTTACTAATGATCATTTTAGCAGGTACCAATTTTTGATATTTACAAAGCTACAAAGAATAGAACTAGCACGTCCCCTTGCATACATGTTACACGCACAGGTTTCTTGCAGCACAGAATTACCAAATGACAGGAGAGATACATTTTAATTTTATTATATGTTGCCACAGTTGCTCTATAAAGGCTGCGCAGCCCCCAGCAGTGCATGAATTTTCACCACCTGCAACCTCGCTGTATGTATATCGTGGTTTACCATGGTCTTAATATGCAAATCTCTGAGTAGCGTGTGACTAAGCACCTTAGAGGTTTATCATTTTGATTATCTCTCCTGTATACTGTCTGCTCATATCCTTCAGTTTTTTAAAAAAACAAGTTTGCTCAGACATTAACGATGGGAATGCCAAATGGTACAACCACGTTGGAGAACAGTTTGGCAGTTCCTTATGCAAATCGTGGTATAGTCATAGAATAGAATATTACCCAGCAGTTTAAAAAATAAACTGATACAAAAATCATGAATGAATCTGAAAGCATGTTGAATGCAAAAAAAGCAAGACATATATAATTTCATTTATATGAAGTTCTCAAACAGGCAAAACCTAATCTATGGTGACAGAAATTAGAAGAGCAATTTCTTCTGTTTCTTTGAAGGGTGAAGATTGACGAAAGGGGACTTGAGGGAACTTTCTGTATCTTGATTAGGGTGTTGTTTACACGAATGCATACATCTGTCAAAAAAATTCAAACCATGCACTTAAGATACATACATTTTGCATCATATAATTTCTGCTTTACAAACCGTCATATTTTAAAAAGGCAAGCATATAATAAGTGTTTCTGCTACAAACTGAAAAAAAAATAAGTTCTTTTAGACTTGCAGTTTTTTGTTTATTGTGAAAGCCATCCTTTATCAATGATATATACTGCAACTATCTTCTTGTTTGTAGCATAATTTTTCTTTATGTATATCACTGGATGAAGAGAAATTCTTAATTTATCATCAAGTCTATCCAAATTTTCTTTTATGGCTTGTGTTTTGTTTATGAAATCCTCCCCTCCCAAAATAATAATTCTACTGCATTTTCTTTTAAAGATGATTCTCTCATTGGGGTTTCCAATCTTCCTAAACTTGAATATAGTAAGAGAAGGAAAATTTTATTTTTCTCTGCCTGGTTCAAAAACCACATAACGAATGGTCCACCCTTTCCTCACTACATGTACTGCTACTTCTAGAGAACTGTCCATTCCAACTACATTTTCTAGTTCAGTCTTCTTTTAAAAAATTTCTGCTTTTTCTGTAATATCCCTTTATTTACTTCTAATACAGGCATACCTTAGAGACATTATGGGTTCAGTTCCACAGCACTGCAATAAAGTGAACACCACAAAAGGCAAGCCACAAATTTCCTTTCTTTCCCAGTGCATATAAAAGTAATGTTTATGTTATGCTGTAGTTTATTAGGTAATACCATTGCGTTTAAAAAAGTATATGCCTTGATTAGAAAAAAAATTTATTGCTAAAAAGTGCTATCAATCATCTAAGCCTTCAATGAGTCCTAACCTTTTTGCTAGTGGAGGGTCTTAGCCTCGATGTTGACAGCCGCTGGCCGATCAGGACGGTGATTGATGAAGGCTGGGGTGGCTGGGGCAATTTCTTAAAATAAGACAACAATGAAATTTGTGTCATCAATTGACTCTTCCTTTCACAAAAGGTTTCCCTGTAGCAAGCAATGCTCTTGGATAGTATTTTACCCACAGGAGAACTTCTCTCAAAAAAAATTAGAGTCAATCTTCTCAAACTCTGCCATGGCTTTAACAACCTAGTTTATAGAATATTCTAAATCCTTTGCTGTCATTTCAACAGCATTCACAGCATCTTCATCAGGAATATATTCCGTCTCCACTCTTTGCTTATCCATAAGAAGCAACCCCTCATTTGTTCAAGTTATATTGTGAGATCACAGTGATTCAGTCACATCTTAGGCTCCACTTCTAATTCTAGTTCTCTTGCTATTTCTACCACATCTGCAGTTAATTCCTTCCTCCACAGAAGTTCTGAGTCCCTCAAAGTCATTCATGACGGATGGAATCGACTTCTTCCAAAATCCTTTTTATGTTGATATTTTGACCTCCTCCCACATATCATGAATGTTCTTAATGGCATCTAGAATGGTAAATCGTTTTCAGAAGGTTTTCAATTTACTGTGACCAGACCCATGAGAATATTCACTACCTGTAGCAGCTATAGCTTTACAAAATATAGTTTTTAAATAGTAAGACCTGAAAGTTGAAATTATTCCTTGATCTATGGGCTACAGAATGAATGCGGTGTTGGCAGGCATGAAAACATTAATCTCCCTTGTACAGCTCCATCAGAGCTCTTGGGTGACTAGGTGCATTGTCAATGAGCAGCAATACTTTGAAAGGAATCTTTTTTCTGAGCAGCAGGTCTCAACAGCAGGCTTAGAATATTCAGTAAACCACGTTGTAAACAGATGTGCTGTCATCCAGACTTTGTTGTTCCATTTATAGAGCACAGGTAGAGTAGACTTAGCATAATTCTGAAGGGCCTCGGGATTTTCGGAATGGTACATGAGCACTGGCTTCAATTTAAAGTCACCAGCTGCATCAGCCCCTAACAAGAGAGTCGCCCTGTCCTTTTAAGATTTGAGGCCAGGCATTGACTTCTCCCCTTCTAGCTATGAAAGTCCTAGATGGCATTTTCTACCAATAGAAGGCTCTTTTGTCTACATTGAAAATCTGTTGTTTAGTGTAGCCACCTTCATCAATGATCTTAGCTAGATCTTCTGGACAACTTGCTACTTTAACTTATACTTTAATGTGGAGATGGTTTCTTTCCTTAAACCTCATAAACCAACCTGTGCTAGCTTCAAACTTTTCTCTGCAACTTCCTCATTTCTCTCAGCCTTCAGAGAATTAAAGAGAGTTAGGGCCTTGCTCTGGATTAGGCTTTAGCATAAGGGAATGGTGTAGCTGGTTTGATCTTCCATCCAAACCACTAAAACTTTTTCCATATAAGCAATAAGGCTGTTTCCCTTTCTTACCATTGATGGTTCACTTTTAATTTCCTTCAAGAACTTTTATTTGCATTCACAACTTGGCTAATTGTTTAGTGCAAGGGGCCTAGTTTTTGGCCTATCTCAGTGTTCGACATGCTTTCCTCACAAGCTGAATCATTTCTAGGTTTTGATTTAAAGTAAGAGGTGTGCAACTCTTCCTTTCACTTGAACACTTTGAGGCCATTGTAGGGTTGTTAACTGGCCTAATTTCGATATTGTTGTGTCACTCAGGAAACAGGGAGGCCCAAGGAGAGGGAGAAAGACAGGAGAACAGCCAGATGGTGGAGTAGTCACAATGCATACATTCACTGATTAAATTTGCTATCTTAATATGGGTGCAGTTGATGGCACCCAAAACGATTGCAATAGTAACGTCAAAGATCACTGATCACAGATCACCTTAACAAATATAATAATGAAAAAATGTGAAACATTAGGAGAATTACCAAACTGACAGAGACACAAAGTGAGCACCTGCTGTTGGAAAAATGGCGCCAATACACCTGGCTTGATGCAAGGTTTCCACAAAACTTCAATTTGTAACAACGACAACAAAGAAAAGTAATTATCTGTGAAGCACAATAATGCAGAGCATGATAAAACAAGGTATGCCTGTGGTGTGGTTTTTTATGATTAATTTTGCCAAAGAACCAGTTTGGGTTTTATTAATTTTCGTTACTGCATCTGAACTTCCGCTCTTTTGAATTTACTTCTTTACATTTGCACTCTGTATAAATCCTTGTTTTGGTCCTTGTTTTGTAATTTCTCCTCTTTGTTTTATTTTTAATATAAGCAATTAAGACACTAATTCAAAATACTTATACTACCATAAAGCATATAAAAGTACTCATATTACAGAGTTTCTTCTACATACCACTCTGGCTGTACCATGTAAGTCTGATGTGTGTATCTTTCCTTATATTTCAGTTGTATTTTCTCTTTTCCAGTATTAGTTCTTTTTAAGAGAAACTATTTAGATTTCCAGTTTAAACTGTTTAGATTTTTTTAACCTTTGAAAAAATTTAATTTAGGCCGGGTGCGGTGGCTCATGCCTGTAATCCTAGCACTCTGGGAGGCCGGGGCGGGTGGATTGTTTGAGCTCAGGAGTTCAAGACCAGCCTGAGCAAGAGCGAGACCCCGTCTCTACTAAAAATAGAAAGAAATGATCTGGACAACTAAAAATACATAGAAAAAATTAACCAGGCATGGTGGCACATGCCTGTAGTCCCAGCGACTCGGGAGGCTGAGGCAGGAGGATTGCTTGAGCCCAGGAGTGTGAGGTTGCTGTGAGCTAGGCTGACGCCACAGCACTCACTCTCGCCCAGGCAACAGAGTGAGACTCTGTCTCAAAAAAAAAAAAAAAAAAAAAAATTTCATTCGAAGTCAGAGAATCTTATATTTTTGATAGTATCTTTAAAATGTGATGAGATTTGTAGCTGAATATGTGGTTTTTCAGGGCAGGAGGCGGGGTGGACAGTTATCCTACATGTGCTTGAAAAGCATGTCCCTTCTCCAGTGTTGACACTGGGACCCACTGGAGAGAGCCAAGCAGTTCTGGTTTTCAAGTCTTCTACACTGTTACTGATGTCTGTTTATTAATTACTGAGAAATCTGTACTAAAATCCCCTAAACTAGTAATGGTTTTGTCAATTTCTCTTGTAATTCTCTAAAATATCTGTCACATATTTTGAGGCATTGTTAATAAGTACACAAATTTGGAATTACATCATTAGGAAGTAATCTGTTTATTCCTAATGATACTGCCTTAGGAACTTACTATATCTGATATTAATATGGTTATACCTATCTTTGGGTTAGAATTTCCTCAAATGCCTTTGTTCCAGCCTTTTATTTCAAACTTTATATGTTTCTATGTCTTGATGTGTCTACTGTAAACCACCACAGCATAATTCACTTTTTAAAAAAATTGAGTCTGATAGTCTCTGATGGGCAAGTTTGGTTTTACAATTAAGCTGTTTCAGAGTGCTATTTGGATTCGTTTCTACCATCCGTTTTGCATAATTTCTATTTTAATTCTTTGTCTGTGTTTCTTGCTTTCTCCCTTTGTCCCATCTATTGTTCCGTTACAGTTCTTGTATGATTTTGGAGTTGTACAGTCTATATTCTTGCAATGGTTACCTTAACAGTTGACACACACATTTGGCCTTTTGCCAATTCTGGAAAATTCTTAGCCATTATCTTTTCAAATATTTCTGCGCCCCCTTTCTATTTTCTCCTAGTTCTTCTACTACATGCATGTTGGACATTTTCATGTTATCTTCTATGCCATAATTAAAGTCTTCAATTATTTTCCATCGCTTTATCTTTGTTCAAACTCTAATTTTTCCTGATCTACCATCTGATTAAGTGATTCTCTTTTAGCTGTGTAAAATGTACAGTTTAATGAATTCATTTTACATTTACAGAATTTCTTTCTTTTTAAAATGTCTTGTTTTCCATATTGTTTTGTTCCTTTATATTTCTGATTCTTTTATGTCACTAATCATTTTGAACATACTTATAGGCTTTCTCTAAGGATCCTTTTATTTGAAGCTCTTGGGAGTCTAAGTCAGCTGTTTGTTATATGTCCTGGACTTTTTCCACAGTGGACTCTCTCCTGTGCTTTGTAACTTTAACTCATTCTCAGTGGGGTTTTCATGTTAAATTCCCAGCTTGGGGAAAATCTCAAAATAAGCTGGTAATACAAACTCGAACCCCAAACACACCTAAGGTGACAAATTCTCAAGACAGCCTTTCTCCATCCGTCTTACATCCAGAGCTCAGCTTAAATACTTTACTAGTTGCCTCCATGGGAGAGTAGGTCCATTTTTTTTTTTGTTTCTTTTTTTCAGTCCACCTTTTCACTGGCGGATATTTAGGGTTTTTAGTGTTCCACATTTCCATGCAGACATCAGCCTCAGCCCCCTTCCCACCAAGCGCCAGGCTTAGTCTCCTTTCCAAAGTCCGGCCCCACCTGCCAGGCTACCTTGCCCAAATCCTCACGCTGCCACACAGAAGCTCACGAAGCTTAATGCCTTGTCTTTAGCTCTCTCCATTTTTCGGATGCCTGGGGAGTCCTCTCACTTTTGTGCAAAGCCAGCTCTCCACCACACTTTGCTGTGTTTCACCTAGCACCCACAGTTCCAGGTGCTTGGTTCCAGGATTTTTTAGGTTATCTAGTTCAGCCTGACTTCTGTTCCTTGGCAATATATTACTTTCCAGCTATTAAGTTAACAAAGGTGTTTAAAAAACAATTAAACTCAGCAACAGCTAAGGTGCAGGAAAATGGCAGCTTCCACACACTGAAGCTCAGAGCATATACCATTATATTTCTGGAGTAAAATCTGAAAATATCTAAAAGCCTTCAAGTGTATTACTTTTGAAACAACAATTATGTTCATAAGCATTTATCATAGGGAAAACATCATGGGAGCACACAAACACTTAGCTAGCAACCTAACACAGCACTGCTCATAATGGCAAAAAACTTGTAAGAAGCTATTTGTCAAACTCAGGGAATTAGTTAAATCCACTTTTGGATCCACCTGAGGATACAGTATGCAGCTTTTAACAACGTCATAGGGCATAGAGTGGTTAAAAAGGCTGCAATATATTTACCAAATTTCAGCTAAGATATCACAATATTTACTATTACTTTTAAGTATCACTAAGAAAAGAAAATGCTGCCAATTAAAATGACACAATGCATTCTTAGCAGATGGAATTTTTACTTTTACTTACTAAAAGATTACCTGCTTTAGACTTACACAGATTTAGCATAACAGTCTTGTAAGTAAAGAAAAGCTAAATAAACTGGCTAAGCTACTGCTAAATTTTTTTTTTTTTTTTTTTTTTTACATAGGGTCTAACTATGCTGAATCATTATGACTCTTGCTAAGGATGTTTTTGTTCTTCCACATAATACCATCGTCTCTGAGCCACTGTGTTAGCACTTCTAAACAGCAGTACAAAACTGATTCCAGGATTTTCTTCTAAAATGTTCCCATACATTTTATAAGTTTGATCCTGCACTTTCTTGATAGCAAAAGGCTTTTTTTCTTTAGGGCAGATTCCTCAAATGGTCCTTAAATGGTTTGCTGACAGAAAGAACAAGGTTGCAATCAAGTGTGAACAGCTGTAGATGACAACTGTGTCATCACCGCCACCTGACCAACTATTTGTACCATGCACGAACTTGGGGATGCACCTGAATCAACAAACTGTGGCACATTCATAGAGCTATATGAAAAGATGTTAAAAAGACATCAATCAGTGAAAAGAGCAACTTAGAAAATATCATTTTAGTACGGTTCCTTTGCACATGCAGATAAAAGATTGTATGAGTCTCCAGACATTAATAGTAGTTACTTCTGGAGAGCAGGGGTGTTACTTTTAGCCGCAGAATCCTTTCTTTTTCAACAAACGTTCTCTGCGGAGGAACGTACAGTGCACAGAACACTGCTTTTCTCCCCACCATTACTTCTTCCTCCAGACAAGCACACATGCAAGATGCCTAACAGAATAGACTGAAAGGCACTATTTTAATGGAAAAGAGACCCTTAAAAGCTGTTGTAGAGTTTCTATGCAGAATTTAACTCCATATTCATTCCCAAATTAGAATCACTCCTCACCATTATCCAGTCAGGCATCCAAAGTATTAGATGGTTAGGAGATTTCCCATTTACGAAAATTTAGGTTTTCTTCCAGCAACTTATATTTAAGTTAAAGAGGTGAAATAATGCAAAAGAACTTATAATTACAAGCCAGAGTGCCATGATCCCACCCTCCCCCACCCACAGGGGTAACCATTTTTAACTGTTTCTAGACTTAGTTCTTCATATTTCAAGTGGAAATGTACATGTCTTTAAATACATGCTTGTATTGTTCTTTGACTCATCCACCTTTAAGTTACTGATTTCCTGCAAATAGAAAATATATCTCATTTCCCCACCCCCTACCTCCAGTCCATCTTCATCCTAATAGTTACTGAGAAACTGTATTAGGTATCTTAAAAACTTTGTTATCATTAAACCATAGTTCCAATTCTAGTACCAAAACACCTGATCACATTTTTAGCAAATAACTCTGGAAAAAATATAAAAACAACTATCTGAAGGTTCCAGAGAACCAAAAGAAGGCTTACACTGAAGAGCAGCCTAGCCTTAAAATAAGGTAATGGCACAATCTAACATCGTTGATGTAAGAAGAAACAGAAAAATGAAACATACTCTCAAAAGAAAAGACAATCAACAGAGACCACTTGGAGATGACCCAAATGTTGGAATTAGCAGACAAGAATTTTAAAGTGACTATCATAGTTATATGCAAAGCTATAAAGGAAAGTATGCTCATAACAAATGAAAATTAATTGCAGCAAAAACGGCAATCATGAAAAAGAACAAAATAAAAATTCTAGAGCTGAAATATACAATCTCTAGAATAAATTTTATTATGTGGGCTTGACAGCAAAATGGAGACAAGAGTCATGGGTCTAAAGACAGACCAATAGAAAAGATAAAAACTGCCGGAAAACCAAAGGGGCAAAAATCTTAAAAGCAGAGAAGGAAAAATTATTATACATGTAACATAGGAAAAGACCATTAACTTCTCATCAAAAACTATAAAAGCCAGGAGACAGTGTGGATTGACATGTTTAAGTGCTGAAAGAAAGAAGAAATCTATCAATCCAAAATTCTATATCCAGTGAAAATATCCTTCAAAAATGAAGGCAAAATAAAGATTTTTCAGATGAAACTAAGGGTTCACATAGTACAGCACCTGCATTTCAGGCTGAAGTGAACTGACACTACATGGAATCTTGGATATTTAGGAAGGAAAGAAGAGCATTAGAAATAGTAAATATCTAGGTAAACATAAAAGATTTTTTTCCTTAATTCTTTAAAATACAAAGGATGGCTTAAGACAAAAATTTATAATATTGTCTTGTGGGTTTTAATATACATGTAGAGGTAATGTAATACAGAGGAGGACATGGGTAGTAAATGGAACTACACAATTACGATGTTTCTACATCTGTGATTTCATATAATATTAACTCTAGCATGCTAAGAAAAAAAAAGATGTATATTATATCCCTAGAGCAAGCTCTCACTCATACATACACACACACACACACACACACACACACACACACACTGCAGAGGTACAGCTAAAAAGTTAATCAATACATTAAAATGGAATTCTAAAAAATTTCAAATAATCTAAAAGAAGGGAGGAAAGCAGAAACAAATTGTTTTAAAGGGGAGAACAAATACTAAAATGGTAGGCTTAAAATCAACCTATTAATAATTATAATAAATGTTAACAGGCTAAAACTGTAATCAAAAGGCAGAGATGGTCAGAAGGGACAAAACTGCAAACCCACCTGATGTGTTGACAAAAGAGACAATTTAAATACAAAAACCACATATAGGCTGAAAGCAAATGGATAGGAAAAGACTATAATGCAAACACCAACATAAGAAGGCTGAAAAGGCTGTAACTATCAGACAAAATAGTAACAGATATAAAGAGGGACATTTCATAATTATAAATGTCAATTTACTAAAAAGACACAATCATAAATGTTCATTTTTCTAATAACAGAGCTACAAAAGACATGAAACAAAATTTGACAAAATTAAAGGGAGGAGATAATTTCACAATCATTGGATGAA